>SJYG01001431.1:263488-273962 GCA_006410535.1 Litocranius walleri
GTGATACCAAATTCTCTTAACTTTTGCTTGTCTGTAAAGCTTTTGATTTCTCCATCAATTTTGAATGAGATCCTTAACGAATGGGGTAATCTTGGTTGTAGATTTTTTTTTCTTTTAGTACTTATATACTGTCATTTCCTTCTGGCCTGCAGAGCTTCTGCTGAACAATCAGCTATTAATCATACGGGTTTTCCCTTGTATGTTATGTGTTGCTTTTCCCTTGCTGCTTTTGATATTTTTTCTTTGGGTTTAATCTCTGTTAGTTTGATTAATGTCTCAACATGTTTCTCCTTAGGTTTATCTTGTATGGGACACTCTGTTCCTCTTGGACTTTATTGACTATTTTCTTTCTCATTTTGAGAAGTTTTCTACTGTAATTGCTTCAAAAATTTTCTCACTGCCTTTCATTTTCTCTTCTTTCTCTGAGACCCCTATAATTGGAATGTTGGTGTATTTAATATTGTCCCAGAGTTCTCTGAGGTATCCTCAATTCTTTTCATTCTTTTCCCTTTATTCTTCTCTGCACAGTTATTTGCACCATTTTATCTTCCAGCTCACTTATCAGTTTTTCTGCATCAGTTAATCTACTATTGGTTCTTACAGTATTTTTAATTTCAGCCATTGTGTTATTCATCTCTCTTTGTTTATTCTTTATTTCTTCTATGTCCTTGTTAATTCTGTTAATTGTGTTGATTGCTTCTTGCATTTGCTCCATTCTGTTTTTGAGATTTTAGAACATCTTTAATATCATTACTCTGAATTCTTTTTCAGATAGTTTGCCTATTTCCTCTTTGTTTATGTGGTCTTGTGTGTTTTTAGTTTGTTCCTTCCTTTGTGCAATACTTCTCTGGCTTTTCCTTAAAAAAAAAAATTATTGTGTTTGAGGTCTCCTTTTCTCAGACTCTGAGATCGAATTCCTTCTTCCTTTGGTTTCTGCCATTGCTGGGTAAGGTTATTCAGTGGTTTGTGTAGGTTCTGTTGGGCGTGACTTGTGCTTGCATTCTGATGGGAGGAGGTGAGTTTCCCCCTCCCCTCCTCTGATGGGTAGGGCTGTGTGAGGTGGTAATCCTGTTTGCTGATGATTTGGTTTGTGTTTTTGTCTTGTTTGTTGTTTGGATGAGGCCTCCTGCAATGCATGCTGCTGGTATTGTATACAGGCCTTTGTGGGAGTTATCACTAATTAACACTCCCTAAGGTTAGGAGTTTTCTGGCAGTCTAGAGACTTGCTGTCAGTGCTCCCACTACAAAGGCTCAGGGCCAGAGAACTGAGATTCTGAAGGTGGTTTGCTTGGCATTGAAGGGGATTAAAACAAACATACTAAAGCAAGAAACAAAAGACAAACCCCAGACAAATGGAAAATACAAAATCAGGCACATACCAACAAATACAATGGAATATATATACAGAATATACACTCATAAACAAAACCAAAACACTGCAAAAAGAAAGAAAGAAAGTAAAGGAGATTGGCCCAGCAAGCAAAGGAAAACAAAAATGATATCAGTCAGTTAAAAATAAAACTAATTAAAGCATANAAATTCCATACACACTGGGCTGTCTCTTATACACATCTAGATGTGTATAAGAGACAGGAATATACACTCATAAACAAAACTAAAACACTGCAAAAATAAAGAAAGAAAGTAAAGGAGATTGGCCCAGCAAGCAAAGGAAAACAAAAATGATATCAGTCAGTTAAAAATAAAACTAATTAAAGCATAAACTGGAAAACAAAACCAAAGCAATGTACCAACAAAGGAATAAAGCAACAAAGGCAAAGCAGACTAATAACAGGGTTGAGTAAAAGAGAGAAAAGGATGAAAAGAAAGAAAAAATAGGAAAGCAAAGTTAAATAGAGGTAGACAAAGAATATTTATATATTAAAGAATATCTATAACAATAAAATAATAATAAAAGCAAACAAAAGAGTATATGTAGAAAAATAATAGTAATAAATTTTAAAAAATTAAAAAAAGATAGAAAAGAAGAAACCCCTCAAAACCGCTAAAGTCCAACAGAGACAATTGGAAATAAGATATGTAATTTAAGGAAATAAGACATGTAACTTAAAATTTTTTCTCAAAAATGTAAATAGATTTGATAGTACTAATAAAATTGACAACTATAGCAATGGGGGGGAGATTCTTAAAAATCCAGAAGCAACTACCAAATGAGTTAAAATATAAGAATAATAAATGTTTTTCTAGGATCTCAGCTGTAAGTATCATTTTCCTCACTGTGAGTCACAATCCACCTCACCTCCCTAGGATGCCCTTCCTCCACTACTGGGCTGGTCTGTGGACCTGGGGACAGCTCAGACTCTAATCTGCTCGTAGTCCTGTGTGTTTGTGAGTCCAGTGTTCACATCTGCCAGAGGTAGTGTGTTTTCTTTTATGGGAACTTTCATTGTCTTTATATATGTTCCATAGCTACAAAGTCTGCCTAGTTGATTGTGTGAATTTAATCTGTAGCTTGTACCACTGGTGGGAAGGTTTGGGGTTCTCTTTCTTAGCCACACTGCCCCTGGGTTTCAATTGTGGTGTTATCTCCACCTCTGCATTTGAGTCATCCACAGGGTTTTTGTTCCTGAGGCTGCCCTCGAGGACTTGGGTTTGCCTCAGTGAGGACTGGGTGTGGAGGTTTTGCTTGGGCCCTGGCAACACGAGGTACTCAGAGGAGCTGGTATATAGGACAGCAGGAAATATGATGGTCTTGGGGTTTTTACTAGCCTCTGGCTGCTCTGTCCCAGGGATTCTAGCATGGAGGTGGCACAGGAATTTGGATCATGGGGAGCCTGGCAATTCTGGATACACAGGCATGCTGCTGGTGTCTATTGTCACAGGAGTTATGGTGCTATTAGGGTTTTTTCTAGCTTCTGGCAGCTCTGCCTTAGTGAGGATTAAGCATGGAGGTAGCACAGCTGCATGGATCGTGGGATCCCTGGCAGCACCAAGTGTGCAGGGAAACCAACTGCTTAAGCTGCAGGAGCTATGACTCTATCAGAGTGTTTCTCTAGCCTCTGGTGATCAGAGGGACTTTGGCTGGTCCTTCTCTGTTGCTTGGCCTATTTAGGCACTTACAGATACCCCTCCCCCATCCCAGTTGGGGCCCTTCTCTGTTGTTTGGCACATCAGGCACTTAGAGGGCCATCCTGGCTAGGGTGTTTCTCTGTTGCTCGGTACATCAGATGCATAAAGGGCCACCTTCTCCAGAGTCTTTCAGCTGCTTGGCTGACATGTGGGGAGAGAGAGGCTCTAGTGATGGCTCCACCCTTGTGTGTGACCCAGGAGCATCATTCTGCCACTGTGTTTGCCTGGCTTTCTTTCACAAGTATTTCCTACTGTGAACTCCTCCCTAAGGTCCCCTCAGGCCATCTCCCTATAGTCAGCAGTTGCTCTCTAATCTCTGTGCTCCAGCTCCCAGCCATTATACTCTCTAGTACATTGCGTTGCGCTTGTGTCCTATCCACGGTATAAAGGGCTGCAGTAAGAACTGTCTGTGTGAGTCTCACTCCATTTACAGATCAGCTGCTGCACTCTCCAACAGCCCTAAATACTTTACCTCTGTCTCAAATAGTTGCCCTGATTTGGAGATCTGACCCCTTCTTAGTTCCCCCACCCCCCAGGTGCAAATCCAGTCCTACTTACTCTCTCCTTTTTCGTCTTCCTTCCTTTGTCCTACCAAGTATTGTGTCATTCTATATATACATTTATTTTTTTCTGGTGGTCAGATACTTTTGCCCACTCTCAGCTGATGTTGTGCAAGATTTTCTATGCCTGGAGGTGTATTCCTGATGTATCTCTGGAGAGAGATGTATTCCATGTCCACCTACTCTTCCACCATCTTGGATTTCTCTAAATTTTTCATGTTCTATTAGTCACTAAATCTAGGCAAATGCAAGATTTCTTGCACTCCTGAATGTGCCAGAAGAACAACTTCCACTTTTATTTAGCTTTTTCAAGTTCCTTGTCAGCCAAACAACTTACTTTCCTGCACAGAAACTTTTATACAAACAAGATTTTGTCCTTGACTCATCTGCTGAACTGCTTCCTCTTTAACACCACTGCTCTACTGCATGTATTGTTTTGTACTGCATGTTTCCAGAAGACATCATTTCAGGCAGAACACAATATTTCAATGTACCATTGAAAGGTGTCACTCAAAAAATCCATGCTTTTAGGAAGCAATGATATGTTGTTAGAATCTGTACATTCCAATTGATTTAATACTAAAATTTAAGCAAGGTGAAATTTCAAAGTCACATATGTAAGCTGACCATACTTAAGTTGTTCTCAAAATGCTTCAATGGTGTGGAATGTACTTTAAAAATATATATCTTTCGTTAATCATTTTCTCTATAAATAGGTGCTCAAGTTGCTTGTGAGTGAAAGTCACTCAGTTGTGTCTAACACTCTGCCACTTTATGGACTATACAGTCCATGGAGTTCTCCAGGACAGAATACTGGATTGGGTAGGCTTTCCCTCCTCCAGGGAGTATATGAAAGCTGCTTAGTCATGTCCGACTGTTTGCAACAACATGAACTATGCAGACCATGGAATTCTCCAGGCCAGAATACTGGAATAGGTAGCTGTTCCCTTCCCCAGGGGATCTTCCCAACCCAGGGATCAAACCCAGGTCTCCCAGATTGCAGGAAGATTCTTTACCAGCTAAGCCACAAGGGAAGCTTGGGAGGGATCAATACCAGGCACTCTAAAAATAATTTCCCTAGAACCTGAAGATTCTACTGTTTAACTTAAGACTATTTAGTAGCAAGCATCAGAAACCAAATAAGGTTAATGTATCCAAATAGGGAGAATTAAATACCAATATTTAGGAGAATATTAGGAAACCCCAGAGTCTGAGTTAAGTTGAGTGTCCCAAAAGGAACAAGAAATCAGACAATGAGAAGCTATCATTAATAACTCTCAACTGCTTTTATCAGCTTCACTCTGTATTTATTCTTTACCATTCCATGTACAGGATCACATTTTTTTGTTTGCTTCTTTGTGCATTTGTCCTTACTTACTGTCCCAGTCCTGGAAGAGGACATAGCAAATCACTCCAGTATTCTTGCATGGAGAATCCCATGGACCGAAGAGCCTGGTATGCTAGAGATCATAAGGTCGCACAGAGTCGGACCCATCTGAAATGACTTAGCATGCATGCACTGTCCCAGTCACTCAAAACTCATATACAAATAAACCCAGAGTGCATGATTTTTAGTTTGAGTGGCTTGTTACCCTTCTGTGTTGCAGTTCCCACTCTGTTGACTCTACGGACTTTATAGAATCAAAATTTCCATATTGTAGGAAAGAACTTCATTCTGAAAAGTGATTCCTTAATTGTGACTGCACAATATAATTTCCAGGAGAAATTGTTCAAATCCTGCATCCTGGCTTAGTTCCAAAAGTGTTGAATCCAAATCTCTTGGATATCTTAGTTTTGTATACTTTCAAAATCTCTGCATGTAATTCAGATACAACTTATGGTTAAGGACATTTGTTCTATGTGAACTGTGTAAAAGTCTGAGCACATTTTTATGCAAGCTAAATGATTATGTGGAGTATGTCCATATAAAATGATCAGGATAATAAAACAGCACAATATAATTTCCAGGAGAAATTGTTCAAATCCTGCATCCTGGCTTAGTTCCAAAAGTGTTGAATCCAAATCTCTTGGATATCTTAGTTTTGTATACTTTCAAAATCTCTGCATGTAATTCAGATACAACTTATGGTTAAGGACATTTGTTCTATGTGAACTGTGTAAAAGTCTGAGCACATTTTTATGCAAGCTAAATGATTATGTGGAGTATGTCCATATAAAATGATCAGGATAATAAAACGTTTTATGTGAAGTACAGCCAAAAGGACTGTAACATTCCTAGCCTGGAGTAAATAAGAACCATTCAGATCAGTTCAAGATGGTGGAGTAGAAGAAAGTGCACTCATCTCCTGCGAGAACACCAAGGCTGCAACTAGCTATTGAACAACCATTGACAGGAGGATGCCAGAACCCACCAAAAAGAAAAAGATACCCCACATCCAAAGACAAAGAAGAACCCACAGTGAAAACAGTAGGAGGAGTGAAATCATAATAAAATCAAATTCCATACACACTGGGTAGGTGACCCATAGACTGGAGAATAGATCAAAGTTCTTGCACTGTTGTGAAGGTTTTGAGAACCATGGCAGGCTTAACAGCCTGGGTATATGACAAAGGGACTGGGAATCCCCAGGGAATTTGGCCTTGAAAATCAGCGGGATTTGATTATAGGACTTCCAGACGACTGGGGGAAATGGAGACTCCAGTCATGGAGGGCACAAACAAAATTTTTCACAGACCAAGACCCAGAAAAGAGGAGCAGTAACCCCACAGGAGACAACCAAAACCTGCCAGTGTTGGAAGGCCCCCTGTGGAGGTGTGGGTCGGCAGGGGCTCACCACAAGGATGGGGGCACTGGAAGGTTCCTCTTGGCATAAACCCTCTTGGAGTTCACCCTTCCACAGAGCCCATAGACCCCAGGGCTGGTTCTCCTCAGGCCAAACAACTACCAGGGAGGGAGTGCAAACTCACTCATCAGCAGATAATTGGATTAAAGTTTTACTGTTCAAGGCCCTGCCCACCAGAGCAAGACCAATTTTATCCATTGCCAATTCCTCCATCAAGACACTTACACAAGCCTCTTAGACTCAGCTATCAGAGATCAGGCAGAAGAATCAAGAAGCACAGTCTCATAGTGGCTAAAACAAAAACCACATTACAGAAAGTTAATCAAGATGAAAAAGCAGAAAGTTATGTCTCAGATGAAGGGACAAGATAAAATCCCAGAAAAACAATTAAATGAAGTGGAGATAGGCAAACTTTCAGAAAATGAATTCAGAATAGTGATTGTGGAGATGATCCAGGATCTTGGGAAAAGAATGGAGGCAAAGATTGAGAAGATTCAAGAAATGTTTACCAAAGACCTAGAAGAACTACAGAACAAACAGAGATGAATGATACCCAAGAAGGAATCAATAGCAGAATAACTGAGGCAGGAGAATTGATAAATGACCTGGAGGACAGAATAGTGGAAATTACTGCCACAGAACAGAATATGGAAAAAAGAATGAAAAGAAACGAAGACAACATAACAGACCTCTTGGACAACAGTAAATGCACCAACATTTGCATTATAGCAGTACCAGAAGAAGAGAGACAGAAAGGATCTGAGAAAATATTTGAAGAGATAATAGCTGAAAACTTTCCTAACATGGGAAAGGAAATTGTCAACCAAGTTCAGGAAGCACAGAGAATCCCAGGCAGGATAAACCTAAGGAGAGACACATCGAGACACATAGTAATCAAACTTACAAAAATTAAAGGCAGAGATAAAAATATTAAAAACAACAAGGGAAAAATGACAAATAACATACAAAGGAACTTAAATCTCTGGATTTCTTAATGTCTCTCCCATCAGCTGATTTCTCAACAGTAAATCTACAAGCCATAAGGGAATGGCATGATATACTTAAAGTGATGAAAGAGAAGAACCTGCAACCAAGAATACTTTACCTAGCAAGACTCTCCTTCAGATTTGATGGAGAAATCAAAAGCTTTCCAGACAAGCAAAAGTTAAGAGAATTCAGCACCACAAAACCAGCTTTACAACAAATGCTAAAGGAACTTCTCTATACGGGAAACACAAGAGAAGGAAAAGGCCTACAGAAAATAACCCCCAAACTGTTAAAAAAACAGTAATCAATTCAGTTCAGTCGCTCAGTCATGTCTGACTCTCTGTGACCCCATGAACTGCAGCACACCAGGCCTCCCTGTTCATCACTAACTCCCAGAGTTCACTCAAACTCATGTCCATCGAGTTGGTGATACCATCCAGCCATCTCATCCTGTCATCCTCTTCTCCTCCTGCCCCCAATCCCTCCCAGCATCAGACTCCTTTCCAATGAGTCAACTCTTTGCATGAGGTGGCCAAAGTATAGGAGTTTCAGCTTCAGCATCAGTCCTTCCAAAGAACACCCAGGACTGATCTCCTTTAGAAAGGACTGGTTGGATCTCCTTGCAGTTCAAGGGACTCTCAAAAGTCTTCTTCAACACCACAGTTCAAAAGCATCAATTCTTCGGTGCTCAGCCTTCTTCACAGTCCAACTGTCACATCCATACATGACTACTGGAAAAACCATAGCCTTGACTAGATGGACCTTTGTTGGCAAAGTAATGTCTCTGCTTTTGATTATGCTATCTAGGTTGGTCATAACTTTCCTTCCAAGGAGTAAACGTCTTTTAATTTCATGGCTGCATTCACCATCTGCAGTGATTTTGGAGCCCAAAAAGATAAAGTCTGACACTGTTTCCACTGTTTCCCCATCTATTTCCCATGAAGTGATGAGACCAGAGGCCATGATCTTTGCTTTCTAAATGTTGAGCTTTAAGCCAACTTTTTCACTCTCCTCTTTCACTTTCATCAAGAGGCTTTTTAGTTCCTCTTCACTTTCTGCCATAAGGGTGGTGTCATTTGTATATCTGAGGTTATTGATATTTCTCCTGGTAATCTTGATTTCAGCTTGTGCATCTTCCAGCCCAGCATTTCTCATGATGTACTCTGCATATAAGTTAAATAAGCAGGGGGACAATATACAGCCTTGATGTACTCCTTTTCCTATTTGGAACCAGTAATAAGATCATACATATCAATAATTACCTTAAATGTAAATGGATTAAATGCACCTACTAAAAGATATAGACTGGCTGGCTGGATTAAAACGTGCATATATGTACTTCCACTTACCATATCACTCTGCTTGACTCTGCCCTCTGAAATTATATGTAATTATTTTATATTGTTAGGTTAATCATGTACCCACTATACCTTGCAATTATAATTATTTTTTATTTTTTGTCTGGCTATGGATTGTGAAAACTGATAAACATCTTTTACTATTGTGATTATTTACCTATAGTAATAGGTAAATAATCACAATAGTAAAAGATGTTTATCAGTTTTCACAATCCATAGCCAGACAAAAAATAAAAAATAATTATAATTGCAAGGTATAGTGGGTACATGATTAACCTAACAATATAAAATAATTACATATAATTTCAGAGGGCAGAGTCAAGCAGAGTGATATGGTAAGTGGAAGTACATATATGCACGTTTTAATCCAGCCAGCCAGTCTATATCTTTTAGTAGGTGCATTTAATCCATTTACATTTAAGGTAATTATTGATATGTATGATCTTATTACTGGTTCCAAATAGGAAAAGGAGTACATCAAGGCTGTATATTGTCCCCCTGCTTATTTAACTTATATGCAGAGTACATCATGAGAAATGCTGGGCTGGAAGATGCACAAGCTGAAATCAAGATTACCAGGAGAAATATCAATAACCTCAGATATACAAATGACACCACCCTTATGGCAGAAAGTGAAGAGGAACTAAAAAGCCTCTTGATGAAAGTGAAAGAGGAGAGTGAAAAAGTTGGCTTAAAGCTCAACATTTAGAAAGCAAAGATCATGGCCTCTGGTCTCATCACTTCATGGGAAATAGATGGGGAAACAGTGGAAACAGTGTCAGACTTTATCTTTTTGGGCTCCAAAATCACTGCAGATGGTGAATGCAGCCATGAAATTAAAAGACGTTTACTCCTTGGAAGGAAAGTTATGACCAACCTAGATAGCATAANACCAAATATTGGAAATGTTGAGGCAGAGAATGACTAAGCAACTGCCAGGAAACAATGCACTGGAAAGAAGTTGTATTTAATAACCTATGGATTCATATATTTTTTCTAATAATATGATTCTACAAAAAATTTCCAGCACTAATTGGGAAGCATAAAAAATGTTTATAGCCTTATTCTTAAATGTGGTTTAGAAAGGTATATCAACTATTTAAGGAGCAACACAGGTGGTGCTAGTGGTTAAGGAAAGACCCACCTGCCAGTGAAGGAGACCTAGGAATGTGGGCTCTATCCGTGGGTCTGGAAGATCCCCCGGAGATGAGAATGGTAATCCACTCCAGTATTGTTGCTTGGAGAATCCCATGGACAGGGGAGCCTGGCAGGCTACAGTCAATAGGGTCACAAAGAGTCGGACACAACTGAAGCAACTTGGCATGCGTGCAAGGAACAACAGCTGTTATATAGTGAGAAGAACCCTAAAATGAGAGTCCAAGACTGCTTTTGAATTATAGGTATAATTTACCAACTTTGTGATCTTTATGTCAAGTTTCTAGACCTCCAATGCATCCCTTGTAAAAGATCCTCTTTAAAATTATTATCCATTTGTCAAAGGTATTATAATAATTAAATAACATAATGGATATGAATGTGTTTTGTAAATGGAAAACTATTTCAATGCAAGTTTTTTTTTTTAATTACTCAAACTGAGAAACAAGGAGAACAACTTGGGGAAAAGTTTTCTTAGTGAGTCTGTTAATGATTTTGGATACTATGAACTATTAGTGAG
>SJYG01001431.1:325864-337992 GCA_006410535.1 Litocranius walleri
CCACCTGCCTTTAAAACTTTTTGTCATTGACATTTGAAAATTTAATATTATGTCTCTTGGAGAAGGTCTTTTTGCATTGAGGTAATTCACTGTTCTAGCTTCATGGACTTACATATCCACTTCCTTCTTAAGTTTGAAAAATTCTCACTATTATTTAAAAGGGTATTTTTGCTCCCTTCCCTCTTCTTCTGGAACATCTTGTATATTAATATTATCCTTTCTAAAGGAGCCAGACAGTCATCATAATATTTTTTTTTATTTTTTAATATTTCACTTCTCTTTTCTCTCTTCTACTTGTATAATTACTATCTTTGAGCTAATTATCTCTTTCTAATACATTCTCCATCTTGATTATTGAAGGCTTCAGTTTAAGAATTTCTACTTGGTTCTTTTTTAGAGTTTTAATATATTTTGTTAAGTATTCATCCCATTCATTACTTTTATTACAGACCTCATTAATCTTCCTATTTGAATCTTTTAATAGCTCACTGAGCTTCTTCATGATAGTTATTTTTAAGTTTCTATCAGTTAAATCACAATATTCTGTGACATTAAGTTTGTTTTCTGGAGAACTGTAATTTTCTTTTTGTGGTTAGTGCTACTGTGGTTCTTCATGGTGCTTGATAAATTGTACCTTTCCTAGTGTATTTGTTCATAGAGTCCTTTCTCTTGTTTTCAGGCAGGTGGTGCCTATAACATAAGTTTTAAATTTCTCTTACCTGTGCTACTTGTGATTATATTTAAGACTTGGCACATTCCAGCCTCCATGTCTCTATAAGAGGTGACTCTGTGTCTTCATTGTCATTTCTTGTGCCTCTGGGGCCATTTTGCCTTGTTTATGCTGGAGCCACTGTCTGCACTGGGATAGTGGGCATTTCCCTTTCATCGTAGAACTTCTGAATACAGCCTTCATCACAGGGGAGGTGGGAGATGGTGGGGGTTGGGAGTAAGAGTCACACAGATGCTACAACTATGTCTATGTTTGTAAGGTTTGTGAACTCTGCTAATGTGAATGAGTTAGTGGGGGCCAGTGTCATGGGAGCCACAACAGTTAGAAGGATGGGGTCCTGTTACCTCTGCTCCCCAGTTACCTGTGGCAACAGGTATCATTGTAGCAGGGAGGTTGGGGTCATGTGTGCCACTTTCCCTGCTATTACTGAATTTTCTGATGTGTGTTTAGATATGTGGGATTCTGTAGCATTTTGTTATTTTGGGCAGAGGTATCTTTGTTGAGTTGTGGGTGCTTCATTGGTCCTAGATTGAAAGGGAGAGAAAAATATAGTTTTTCACTTAGCCATTTCCTGAAATCACTCTTACAGACATTTTTTTTTCTATTTAAAATTTTTATTTTATAGAAGAAGGCAATGGGATCCCACTACAGTACTCTTGCCTGGAAACTCCCATGGACGGAGGAGCCTGGTAGACTGCAGTCCATGGGGTCGCTGAGGGTCAGACACGACTGAGTGACTTCCCTTTCACTTTTCACTTTCATGC
Source organism: Litocranius walleri (assembly GCA_006410535.1). Classification (NCBI taxonomy): domain Eukaryota; kingdom Metazoa; phylum Chordata; class Mammalia; order Artiodactyla; family Bovidae; genus Litocranius; species Litocranius walleri. Next base: position 327,359 of record SJYG01001431.1, read on the forward strand.
ACTGGAGAAGGAAATGGCAACCCACTCCAATGTTCTTGCCTGGAGAATCTCAGAGATGGCAGAGCCCAATGGGCTGCCATCTGTGGGGCTGCACAGAGTCGGACATGACTGAAGTGACTTAGCAGCAGCAGCAGCATAGAAGATTTACAACATTGTGTTAATTTCTGCTGTACAGCAAAGTGATTCAGTATTTTTTTTCTTTTTTATATTCTTCTCCATTATGATTTATCATAGGATAGTGAATATAGGTCCCTGTGCTTTGCAGGAGGATCTTTGTATTTATCCATTCCATATATAATAGTTTGCATCTGCTAATCCCAAGTTCCAATCCATATCTCTCCCACTGCCTTTCCCCCTTGGCAACCACAAGTTTGTTCTTTAAGTCTGTCAGTCTGTTTCAGTTTTGTAGACATGCTTATTTGTGTTATATTTTAGATTCCACATATAAGTGATATCATATAGTATTCATCCTCCTTCTGACTTACTTTGCCTAGTATGATAATTTCTGGGTCTATCCATGTTTCTGCAGATAGCATTATTTCATTCTTCTTTATGATTGGGTAATATTCCATTGTCTATATACCACATCTTCCTTATCCATTCATCTGTTGATGGACATTTAGATTGTTTCCATGTCTTGGAGTAAATTGAACATAGAAGTACATGTATCTTTTCAAATTATAGTTTCTTTTTTTCTGAATATATGCCAACAAAGGTCCATATATTCAAAGTTATAGTCTTTCCAGTAGTCATCTATGGATGTGGGAGTTGGATCATAAACAAGGTTGAGCACTGAAGAATTGATGCTTTCAAACTGTGGTGCTGGAGAATACTTTTGAGAGTCCCTTGGACAGCAAGGAGATCAAACCAATCAATCCTAAAGGAAATCAGTCCTGAATCCTCATTGAAAGGACTGATGCTGAACCTGAAGCTCCAATATTTTTGCCATGTTATGCAAAGAACTGATTCATTGGAAAAGACCCTGATGCTGGGAAAGATAGAAGGCAAAAGAAGAAGAGGGTGACAAAGGATGAGATGGTTGGATGGCATCACCGATTGAACAGACATCGTGAACTTGGCAGACTCTGGGTGATAGTGAGGGACAGGAAGACCTGGTGTGCTGTAGTCCATGGGCTTGCAAAGAGATGGACATTTTTTAGTAAGTGAACCAAAAAAAATATGCCCAGGTGTGGGATTCCTAAATCACATGGTAACTCTATTTTTAGTTTTTTGAATATGCTCCATGTTGTTTTCCATAGTGGCTACACCAATTTAAATCCCCACCAAAAGTGTAAAAGAGTTTACTTTTCTCCACACCTCTACAGCATTGGTTATCAGTAGACTTTTAGATGATGGCCATTCTGATCAGTGTGACATTATACCTCATTGTAGTTGAATTTTGAATTTTCTAATAATTAGTGATGATAAGCATCTTCTCATTTGCCTATTGGCTATCTGTATGTCTTCTTTTGATAAAAGTCTATTTAGGTCTTCTGCACACTTTTCAATTGGATTTTTTTAGTATTTTAGTTATTGAGTTGTATGAGCTGTTTGTATATTTTGGAAGTTGAGCCCTTATTGGTCACATCATTTGCAAATATTTTCTTCCAGTCCATAGATTTTCTTTTCATTTCGCTTATGGTTCCCTTTGCTGTGCAAAAGTTTATAAATTTGATTAGGTCCAATTTGTTTATCTTTGTTTCTGCTTTTTTTCTTTTTTATTGATTTATTTTAATTGGAGGATAATTGCTTTACAATATTGCTGTGGTTTTTGCCACATATCAACATGGATTGGCCAAGGGTGCACGTGTCCCCCACATCCTGAACCTCCCTCCCAACTCCCTTCCTACCCTAGCCCTCTAGGTCGTCACAGAGCCCCAGCTTTGGGTACTCTGCTTCAATACATTGAACTCTCAGTGGTCATCTATTTTACATATGGTAATGTATATATATGTCAATGCTATTCTCTCAAATTATCTCACCCTATCCTCCCACTGAGTCCAAAATCTGTTCTTTGCATCTGTGTTTCCTTTGCTGCCCTGCATTTAGGATTGTTGGTACCATCCATCTAGAATCCATATATATGCATTAATATATAGTATTTGTGTTTCTCTTTCTGACTTACTTCACTGTATAATAGGCTCTAGGTTCATCCACCTCATTATAACTGACTCAAATCCATTCTTTTAGCAGATGCATAATATTCCACTATGTGTATGATGTACATACACCACATCTTCTTTATTCATTCATCTGCTGATGGACATCTAGGTTGCCTCCATGTCCTAGCTATTGTAAATAGTGCTGCAGTGAACTTAAGGGTACATGTGTCCCTTTCCATTCTGGTTCCTTAAGGGTGCATGCCCAGCAGTGGGATTACTGGGTCTTATGGTGGTTCTATTCCCAGTTTTTTCAGGAATCTCCACATTGTTGTCCATAGTGGCTGTACCACGTGGCATTCCCACTAACAGTATAAGAGGGTTCCCTTTCTCGAAATCCTCTCCAGCATTTATGGTTTGTAAATATTTTGATGATGGTCATTCTGACTGATATGAGATGATACCTCATTGTGATTTCAATTTGCATTTCTCTAATAATGAGTGATGTTGAGCATATTTTCATGTTTTTATTAACCATCTGTATGCCTTCTTTGGAGAAATGTCTATATAGATTTTTGTCCACTTTTTGATCAGATTGTTTGTTTTTCTGGTATTGAGCTGCATGAGCTGCTTTTATATTTTGGAGAGTAATTCAGTTGTTTCATTTATTTTCTCCCATTCCAAAGGCTGTCTTTTCACCTCACTTATAGTTTCCTTTGTTGTGAAAAACTTTTAAGTTTAATCAAGTCCCATTTGTTTATTTTTGTTATTTTGTGTGTGTGTTTGTGTTTTTATTTTTTATTTTATTTTTTAAAAATATATTTATTTTAATTGGTGGTTAATTACTTTACAATATTGTAATGGTTTCACCATACATCAACATGAATCTGCCACAAGTATACACGTGTTCCCCATCCTGAATCCCCCTCCCACCTCCCTCCTTGTACCATCCCTCTGGGTCATCCCAGTGCACCAGCCCCAAGCATCCAGTATCATGCATCGAACCTGGACTGGTGATTCATTTCATATATGATATTATACATGTTTCAGTGCCATTCTCCCAAATTATCCCACCTTTTCCCTCTCCCACAGAGTCCAAAAGACTATTTTATACATCTGTGTCTCTTTTGCTGTCTCACATACAGGGTTTTCATTACCATCTTTCTAAATTCCATATATATGTGTTAGTATACTGTATTGGTGTTTTTCTTTCTGGCTTCATTCTGTATAATAGACTCCAGTTTCACTCACCTGATTAGAACTGATTCAAATGTATTCTTTTTAATGGCTGTGTAATACTCCATTGTGTGTATATACCACAGTTTTTATCTTTTATTACTCTAGAAGATGGGTTAAAAAAGATCTTTCTGTGATTTATGTCAGACAGTGTTCTGCCTATATTTTCCTCCAAGAGTTTTATAGCTTCTGGTCTTACATTTAGGTCTTTAATATATTTTGAGTTGATTTTTGTGTAGGGTGTTAGCAAGTGTTCTAGTTTCACTCTTTTATGTGTAGTTGACCAGTTTTCCCAGCATCATTTGTTTAAGAGAATGTTTTTTTTTTTCATTGTATATTTGTGCTTCCTTTGACAAAGATAAGTTGTTCATAGGTATGTGGATTTATCTCTAGACTTTCTGCTTTGTTCCACTGATCTATATTTCTGTCTTTGTGCCAGTATCATACTGTTTGATAACTGTGTCTTTGTAGTATAATCTGAAATTGAGAAGGTTCATTCTTCCAGTTCCATTCTTCTTTACAATATTGCTTGGGCTATGCACGTTTGTTTTTTTTTTCCTTTGTGTGTGTGTGTATGTTTCCATACAAATTGTGAAATTGTGAAAATTACTTGTTCTAATTCTGTGAAAAATACCACTGATAGTTTGATAGAGATTGTGTTGAATCTATAGATTGCTTTGTATACTATACTCATTTTCACTATATTGATTCTTCCAATTGAAGAACAAGGTGTATTTCTCCATCTATTTGTGTCATCTTTGATTTCTTTCATCAGTTTTTTTTTTTTAATAGTTTTCTCTATACAGGTCTTATGTCTCTTTAGGTAAATTTAACATTCTGTATAATAGACTCCAGTTTCACTCACCTGATTAGAACTGATTCAAATGTATTCTTTTTAATGGCTGTGTAATACTCCATTGTGTGTATATACCACAGTTTTTATCTTTTATTACTCTAGAAGATGGGTTAAAAAAGATCTTTCTGTGATTTATGTCAGACAGTGTTCTGCCTATATTTTCCTCCAAGAGTTTTATAGCTTCTGGTCTTACATTTAGGTCTTTAATATATTTTGAGTTGATTTTTGTGTAGGGTGTTAGCAAGTGTTCTAGTTTCACTCTTTTATGTGTAGTTGACCAGTTTTCCCAGCATCATTTGTTTAAGAGAATGTTTTTTTTTTTCATTGTATATTTGTGCTTCCTTTGACAAAGATAAGTTGTTCATAGGTATGTGGATTTATCTCTAGACTTTCTGCTTTGTTCCACTGATCTATATTTCTGTCTTTGTGCCAGTATCATACTGTTTGATAACTGTGTCTTTGTAGTATAATCTGAAATTGAGAAGGTTCATTCTTCCAGTTCCATTCTTCTTTACAATATTGCTTGGGCTATGCACGTTTGTTTTTTTTTTCCTTTGTGTGTGTGTGTATGTTTCCATACAAATTGTGAAATTGTGAAAATTACTTGTTCTAATTCTGTGAAAAATACCACTGATAGTTTGATAGAGATTGTGTTGAATCTATAGATTGCTTTGTATACTATACTCATTTTCACTATATTGATTCTTCCAATTGAAGAACAAGGTGTATTTCTCCATCTATTTGTGTCATCTTTGATTTCTTTCATCAGTTTTTTTTTTTTAATAGTTTTCTCTATACAGGTCTTATGTCTCTTTAGGTAAATTTATTCCTGTGTATTTTTCTTTTCATTGCAATGGTGAATGGGATTGTTCTTTTTTTTTTTTCTCCTGATTTTTCATTCTTAGTGTATAGGATTGCAAGGGATTTCTGTGTATTAATTTTATATCTTGTGACTGTACTGTATTTATTGATTAGCTCTAGTGGCCTATTTCTGGTGACGTCTTTAGGGTTTTCTATGTAGAGGACATTCATCTACAAACAGTAAGAGTTTACTTCTTCTTTTATAATCTCAATTCCCTTTATTTCTATTTTTCTCTGATTCCTATGACTAGCACTTCCAAAACAATGTTAAATAGTAGTTGTGAGAGTGGGCACCCTGGTCTTGCTCCTGATTTTAGAGGAAATGTTTTCAATTTTTTGCCACTGAGGATAGTGTTTGGTGTGGGTGTGTCATATATGGCTTTTACTGGTTGGGACATAGACTTGGAGTACGTGATATTGAATGGTTTGCCTTGGAAATGGACAGAGATCATTCTATCATTTTTGAGACTGCACCCAAGTACTGCATTTTGGGCTTTTTTATTGACTATGATGGCTACTTCATTTCTTCTAACATATTCTTGCCCACTGCCGCTGCTGCTGCTGCTGTTGCATTCCATCAGTCGTGTCCGACTCTGTGTGCCCCATAGATGACAGCCCACCAGGCTTCCCCATCCCCGGGATTCTCCAGGCAAGAACACTGGAGTGGATTGCCATCATCTTCTCCAATGCATGAAAGCGAAAAGTGAACGTGAAGTCACTCAGTCGTGTCTGACAGGTAGATATAATGGTCATGTGAATTAAATTCGCCCATCTGTTCAGTTCAGTAGCTCAATCATGTCCAACTCTTCGCAACTCCATGAACTGCAGCACTCCAGGCCTCCCTGTCCATCACCAACTCCTGGAGTTCACTCAAACTCATGTCTATCGAGTCAGTGATGCCATCGAGCTATCTCATCCTCTGTCGTTCCCTTCTCCTGCTGCTCCCAATCTCTCCTAGCATCAGAGACTTTTCCAATGAGTCAACTCTCTGCATGAGGTGGCCAAAATATTGGACTTTCAGCTTTAGCATCAGTCTTTTCAGAGAATACCCAGGACTGATCTACTTTAGGATGGACTGGTTGGATCTCCTTGCAGTCCAAGGGACTCTCAAGAGTCTTCTCCAACACCACAGTTCAAAAGCATCAATTATTCAGCACTCAGCTTTCTTCATAGTCCAACTCTCACGTCCATACATAACCACTGGAAAAACTACAGCCTTGACTAGATGAACCTTAGTTGGCAAAGTAATGTCTCTGCTTTTGAATGTGCTATCTAGATTGGTCATAACTTTCCTTCCAAGGAGTAAGCGTCTTTTAATTTCCTGGCTGCAATCACCATCTGCGGTGATTTTGAAGAACCCCAAAATAAAGTCTGACACTGTTTCCACTGTTACCCCATCTATTTCTCATGAAGTAATGGGATTAGATTCCATGATCTTAGTTTTCTGAATGTTGAGCTTTAAGCCAACTTTTTCACTCTCCTCTTTCACTTTCATCAAGAAGCTGTTTAGTTCTTCTTCACTTTCTGCCATAAGGGTGGTGTCATCTGCATATCTGAGGTTATTGATATTTCTCCCAGCAATATTGATTTCATCTTTTGTGCTTCATCCAGACCACGTTTCTCATGATATACTCTGTATATAATTAAATAATCAGGGTGACAATATACAGCCTTGATGTACTCTTTTTCTTATTTGAAACCAGTCTGTTTTTCCATGTCCGTTCTAACTGTTGCCTCCTGACCTGCATACAGGTTTCTCAAGAGGCAGGTCAGGAGGTCTGATATTCCCATCTCTTTCAGAATTTTCCACACTTTATTGGGATCCACATCCAAAGGAATTGGCATAGTCAATAAAGCAGAAGTAGATGTTTTCCTTCAATTTCAGTCTGAATTTGGCAATAAGGAGTTTCATGCTCTGAGCCACAGTAAGCTCCTCATCTTTTTGCTGACTATATAGAGCTTCTCCATTTTTGGCTCCAAAGAATATACTCAATCTGATTTCAGCGTCGACCATCTGGTGATGTCCATGTGTAGAGTCTTCTCTTGTGTTGCTGGAAGATGATCTTTGCTATGACCAGTGTGTTCTCTTGGCAGAACTTTATTAGTCTTTACCCTGCTTCATTCTGTACTCCAAGGCCAAATTTGCCTATTACTCCATATTGTTTCTTGATTTTCTACTTTTGCATGCCAGTTCCATATAATGAAAAGGACATTTTTTGGGTGTAAGATCTAGAAGGTTTGTAGGTCTTCATAGAACTGTTCAACTTTAGCTTCTTCAGCATTATTCGTTGGGGCATAGACTTGGATTACTGTGATACTGGATGGTTTGCCTTGGAAACAAACAGAGATCATTCTGTCATTTTTGAGACTGCAACCTTGGAAATGAACAGAGATCATTCTGTCAGTTTTGAGACTGAACACAAGTACTGCATTTCAGACTCTTTTGTTGACTATAAGGGCTACTCTATTTCTTCTAAGGGATTCCTGCCTGCAGTAGTAGATATAATGGTCATCTGAGTAAAATTCACCCAGTCCAGTCCATCTTAGTTTGCTGATTCCTAGAATGTCGATATTCACTCTTACCATCTCCTGTTTGACCACTTCCAATTTGCCTTGATTCATGGACCTAACATTCCAAGTTCATATACAATATTGCTCTTTATAGCATCAAAACTTGTTTCTATCACCAGTCCCATTCACAACTGGGTGTTGCTTTTGCTTTGGTTCTATCCCTTCATTTTTCTGGAGTTATTTCTCCACTGATTTCCAGTAGCATATTGGGCAAGTACCAACCTGGGGAGTTCAACTTTCAGTGTCCTATCTTTTTGCCTTTTCATACTGTTCATACAGTTCTCAAGGCAAGAATACTGAAGTGGTTTGCCATACTCTTCTCCAGTGGACCACGTTCTGTCAGACCTCTCCACCATGACTCATCCATCTTGAATGGACCCACACGGCATGGCTTAGATTCATTGAGTTAGACAAGTCTGTGGTCCATGTGATCAGATTGGCTACTTGTCTGTGATTGTGGTTTCAATCTGTCTGCCCTCTGATACCCTCCCTCAGTGCCTACTGTCTTACTTGGGTTTCTCCTACCTGGGACATGGGGTATCACCCCACATCTACTTCAGGAAAGCACAGCTGCTGTGCCCCACCTTGGACATAAGGTAGCTCTTCTCTGCTGACCCTGACCTTGGATTAGGGGTAGCTCCTCTGAAATTACTGAAATTGAAGAAAGTGCAGAAAACCACTAGACCATTCAGGTGTGACCTGAATCAAATCCCTTATGACTATCCAGTGGAACTGACAGATATATTTAAGGGACTAGATCTGAAAGATAGAGTGTCTGATGAATTATGGTTGGAGGTTCATGACATTGTACAGGAGACAGGAATGAATACCATCCCCAAGAAAAAGAAATTCAAACAAGCAAAATGGCTGTCTGAGGAGGCCTTACAAATAGCTATGAAAAGAAGGGAAGCAAAAAGCAAGGAGAAAATGAAAGATATAAGCATCTGAGTGCAGAGCTCTAAAGAATAGCAAGGAGAGATAAGAAAGCCTTCCACAGCATTCAATGCTAAGAAATAGAGGAAAACAATAGAATGGGAAAGACTAGAGATCTCCAGAAGAAAATTAGAGATACCAAGGGAATATTTCATGCAAAGATGGGCTCTATAAAGGACAGAAATGGTAGGGGTCTAAGAGAAGCAGAAGATATTGAGAAGAGGTGGCAAGAATACACAAAAGAACTGTAAAAAAAAGATCTTCATGACCCAGATAATCACGATGGTGTGATCACTCACCTAGAGCCAGATATTCTGTAATGTGAAGTCAAGCGGGCCTTAGGAAGCATCACTATGAACAAAGCTAGTGGAGGTGATGGAATTCTAGAAGAGCTATTTTAAATGCTGAAACCTGAGGCTGTAAAAGTGCCACACTCAATATGGCAGCAAATTTGGAAAACTCAGCAATGGCCACAGAACTGGAAAAGGTCAGTTTTAATTCCAATCCCAAAGAAAGGCAATGCCATAAAATGCTGAATATATCACACAATTGCACTCATCTCACATGCTAGTAAAATAATGCTTAAAATTCTCCAAGCCAAGTTTCACCAATACGTGAACCGTGAACTTCCAGATGTTCAAGCTGGTTTTAGTAAAGGCAGCGGAACCAGAGATCAAATTGCCAACATCTGCTGGATCATGGAAAAAGCAAGAGAGTTCCAGAAAAACATCTATTTCTGCTTTATTGACTATGCCAAAGCCTTTGACTGTGTGGATCACAAAAAACTGTTGGAAATTCTGAAAGAGATGTGAATACCAGACCACTTGACCTGCTTCTTGAGAAACCTGTATGCAGGTCGGGAAACAACAGTTAGAACTGGACATGGAACAACAGACTGTTTCCAAATAAGAAGATTATGTCAAGGCTGTATATTGTCACCCTGCTTATTGAACTTATATGCAGAGTACATCATGAGAAATGCTGGGCTGGGGGAAGCACAAGCTGGAATCAAGATAGCTGGGAGAAAATCAATAACTTCAGATATGCAGATAACACCATCCTTATGGCAGAAAGTAAAGAGGAACTAAAAAGCCTCTTGATGAAAGTGAAAGAGGAAAGTGAAAAAGTTGGCTTAAAGCTCAACATTCAGAAAACTAAGTTCATGGCATCCTGTGTCATCTCTTCATGGCAAATAGATGGGGTAATATTGGAAATAGTGGCTGACTTTATTTTTCTAGGCTCTAAAATCACTGCAAATCGTGATTGCAGCCATGAAATTAAAAGACACTTACTCCTTGGTAGGAAAGTAATGACCAACCTAGACAGCATATTAAAATGCAGACACATTACTTTGCCAACAAACGTCCTTCTAGTCAAGGCTATGATTTTTCCAGTAGTCATGTATGGATGTGAGAGTTGGAGTATAAAGCAAGCTGAGCACTGAAGAACTGATGTTTTTGAACTGTGGTGTTGGAGAAGACTCTTGAGAGTCTCTTGGACAGCAAGGAGATCCAACCACTCCATCCTAAAGAGTTCAGGGCTAGATATTCATTGGTAGGACTTATGTTGAAGCTGAAAGTCCAATACTTTGGCCACCTGATGCAAAGAGCTGACTCTTTTGAAAAGACTGATGCTGGGAAAGATTGAGGGCCAGAGGAGAAGGAGACAACAGAGGATGAGATGGTTGGATTGCATCACTGACTCAATGGACATAGATTTGGGTAGACTCTGGGAGTTCATGACGGACAGGGAGGCTTGGCATGCTGCAGTTCATGGGTTCCAAAAAGTCAGACATACCTGAGCGATGAACTGAACTGAGATGTTTTTCTGGGACTCTTGCTTTTTCAATGATCCAGTGAATGTTGGCAATTTGGTCTCTGGTTCCTCTGCCTTTTCTAAAACCAGCTTGAATATTTGAAAGTTCATGGTTCTTATACTGTTGAAGCCTGGCTTGGAGAATTTTGAGCATTACTTTGCTAGCTTGTGAGATGAGTGCAATTGTGTGGTAGTTTGAGCATTCTTTGTCATTGCCTTTCTTTGGGAGTGGAATGAAAACTGACCTTTTCCAGTCCTGTGGC
>SJYG01001432.1:0-13010 GCA_006410535.1 Litocranius walleri
CGACTGAGGATGAGATGGCTGGATGGCATCACGGACTCGATGGACGTGAGTCAGAGTGAACTCCGAGAGATAGTGATGAATAGGGAGGCCTGGCATGCTGCGATCCATGGGGTTGCAAAGAGTCGGACACGACTGAGGATGAGATGGCTGGATGGCATCACGGACTCGATGGACGTGAGTCAGAGTGAACTCTGAGAGATAGTGATGAATAGGGAGGCCTGGCATGCTGCGATCCATGGGGTTGCAAAGAGTCGGACACGACTGAGCGACTGAACTGAACTGAACTGAACTGAATACATTTGGGAAGTTTTTGGTAGAAATGCAGTATAGGTGAAGGACACAGCTACTTGGAAGAATCTGACACAAGAGTGAACTGGAAAGTGTGGGATGGGGTTTCAGAATAGAATGGACGTTACCCGGGTGTGGCTCCAGCCCTTACAGCACGGGGGGTCTTGGCCCACTAGAGACCCTCTCTGTGTCTCAGTTTCTTCATCTGCAAAGCAGCAGAGAGTTATGTTTTTGGCACCAGTCAATTTTGAACACTAGAAGTACCATACATGAAATAATCATCCCCTCGAATCATGAGGGAGGACAATGAAATCAGTGGGTAAGACTAAGTGCACAGCTGAGTACCTTTAACAAATAGATTCCAGGTCCCATCCCAACTCGCTGAATCACAGTTGCTACAGAGAGGACTGTGCACTTGTTTGGGTACTAACTCTCCCAGGTGATTTATACAGTGATCAGCTTGGGGACAGAACACACTGAGCTGTATACCTTTTATCCCAAACACAGAAGGAGGACAGAGCAGAAGAACAAGGGTGTTTCCAATCCAATGACTAAAGCAGAGAACTATTGGAAGACTCTAGCATGGAAGGACTAGGCCCATCTGACCCCATTTTACTCTTGTCCACTGTACAGCAGAAACACAAGTCCTTGGGGACACATGCCTGTGGCACCTGACTATCCACCTCAAGGAAACTGAGAACCCTAATTTTAAATTCAGTCTGGTTTGAGTGAAAGCTAAATTCACCCTTCTTTGCTCATTGATGGCACCAATCTTCTCCAAGCTGCCACTTTCTAAAAAATAAATTGTATTGCTATAAATGCAAACTTCAGCAAAGATGTTTGTTAGAAAATTTTATAAACAGTCAAGCCACCTAACAAGAAAGCAAAAAGTTAGCAAGAGCGTTCAATTTCAGGAGAGTTTGGCTCAATAGAGCACAGTCACTGAGAGATAAGATCCTTGAGTTGAAGGCAAGTGATCCTTTCTGTCCTGGGACGTCCTGCTAACTTCAGTGGGCAGGGAAAGCAGCCGCCCATTCTAACAGATGGGATTCTCAGGGGGCGCTAGTGGTAAAGAACCTGCCTGCTAATGTAGGACATGAAAGAAACAAGGTTTTGATTCCTGGGTCAGGAAGATTCCCTGGAGGAAGAAATGGCAACCCACTCCAGTCTTCTTGCCTGGGAAATTCTACAAACAGAGGAGGCTGGAGGGCTACAGTCCATAGGATCACCAAGAGTGGGACAAGACTGAAGCAACTTAGCACAGCACGCATTCTAACAGACGGGCTGCTCTGCCTCCAGATGGCATCTGGGGTCCTGAAACACATAAGCACTCAGGAAGCCTTAGAAGGGCCCAGCCCTCACTTCGGCTATTGTTCAGTGCATAGAAATGGTTTAGCTGAAAAAAGGTAGGGCTCTAGGAATAAAGTCAGGTCACAGAGAAAAAGGAGTATGAAATGGGACAAAGGCAGGATAAAAACAATAGGTTTCTCCCACCTACAAAATGCAAGGCAACAGCTTATTTGCCTTGATAAAGTGGTTTTTGTTTTTGTTTTTCTTAAATTTTAACTTCGGACTGATAGTTTTTAATGTACCTATTCTACAATGATGTTACCTTGAATGATTACGATGAAAGAAAGAATCATAATATGTGTGAAATGTCTAGCATGGTATCAGTCAATCAACTATACCTGTTATATACTTCTGTTCAGTTCAGTTCAGTTGCTCAGTCGTGTCTGACTCTTTGCGACCCCATGAGTCACAGCACACCAGGCCTCCCTGTCTGTAACCATCCCCAGGAGTTTACTCAAACTCACCTCCAATGATGTCATTCTGCCATCTTATCCTCTGTCATCCCCTTCTCCACCTGCCCCCAACCCCTCCCAGCATCAGAGTCTTTTCCAATGAGTCAACTCTTTGCATGAGGTGGCCAAAACACTGGAGTTTCAGTTTCAGCATCAATCCTTCCAAAGAACACCCAGGGCTGATCTCCTGTAGAATGGACTGGTTGGATCTCCTTGCTGTTCAAGGGACTCTCAAGAGTCTTCTCCAACACCACAGTTCAAAAGCTTTAATTCTTCAGTGCTCAGCATGGCAAAATTCATCCTTGTTTGACCTCAAGTCAGATACCTTTTGTGAGCTTTTTTGGTTTCATCATATTTAAACTGAAGACATTTGACACATTTTTCTTTCTGCCACAGAATGTCAGGCCCCACAGCAACCAGAAAATAGATTTCCTTAAAGCCTTTGCTGAATCTCAAACAGCAACTATCATTAAGCACTGTAGATGAGGACTGTGTTGGGATGTGGGGAAGACAAGCTTTCATAAGTAGTTGTTCCAGTTTTGTATCTTTTACCTTAACATGAAGAAATGCTCAGCGACCTGTTGTCACACCCATTTCACCCTCCATCCAGGTTAGAGCAACAGGTAAACTCAAGAGACGGATGCTATAGGGCTTCCCTAGGTCTCAGACTCACAAGACTTGGGTAGGAAGAGATGCTGAGGAAGTGAGGAGTTGTTTCAGACCATCACTATCTGAGGGCTTGCCTGTCTCTCTTTCCTCAAACTCAGCTTCTATATCACCGAACACAACGCTTATGTTCACTTTGGATCATCACGATCCCTGACCTATGACCTGGAACTTAACCATGCTCTATTTTTGGAATACAACCACAGGTCAATGGCATGAGGAAAACTCAAAGAGATGGATCCAGCTGTGTGCCACAAACACTGCTCTGGAACCCTGGTCTGTTCAATAGGTGGGTGACCTGAATGAATGCAGAACAATAGCACGAGGCTGTCACATCTTTCCTCAACAGACAGGCACCCCATAGACTCAGTGGCTCAGTGGTAAAGAATCAGCTTGTAATGCAGGAGACACAGGAGGTGCAAATTCAGTCCCTGGGTCAGGAAGATCCCCTTGAAGAGGGCATAGCAACCCACTCCAGTATTCTTGCCTGGAGAATTTCCATAGACAGAGCATCCTGATGGGCTACAGTCCTGGGATCGCAAAGAGTCAGACAAGAATGAAGTGGCTGTGCCCAAACACACTGTGTTTTCAAGGATGTACACATGAACTCTTTTAGTCACTTTGACAGCTTGGAAAGAGCTCTTGTGAGGCTATAATGGAATAAACGAAATGCTTCAGGATTGGGAGCTCGTGTACACTTGTGGCTGATTCACGTCAATGTATGGCAAAACCAATACAGTATTGTAACGTAGAATAAAGTAAAATAAAATTTAAAAAAGAATATATAACTAAAAAAAAAAGAAAATATGAAATGTGGCGTTTAGGAACATTTAAATAAAAGTGCAAATAGAACAACCCAGACCCAGAGGAAGAATTTAGAAAGTAGAGATGTCAAATTTAGGTTCATTCTGAAGCCAACATGCTGCCCAGTAAAGAGAAGAAATTGACATAACAACAGGATGCAGCCAAAGAATAGTGAGATGGGACAGAAAAATACTTTAAAAAATTATTTAATCACTTAGAATTGTACTCTGATTTTTATCCTACAGTTTTTAGGACAGACTAAACTGGAGAAGACTCAGAGAAGAAGTTCATGACACTCTACAAGTCTGATGTCCTTCACTTGTTGAAAAGCCTTAAGGTCTGTTTAAAGAGAAGATGAGGTGATAACAGTTTTTCCAGTAGTCATGTATGCATGTGAGAGTTGGACTATAAAGAAAGCGAGTGACAAAGAATTGTTACTTTTGAACTGTAGTGTTGGTGGAGACTCTTGAGGGTCCCGTGGACTACAAGGAGATCCAACGATCCATCCTAAAGGAAATCAATCCTGAATATTCATTGGTGGACTGATGCTGAGGCTGAAACTCCAATACCTTGGCCACCTGATGCAAGGAACTGACTCATTGGAAAAGACCCTGATGCAGGGAAAGATTGAAGGTGGGAGGAGAAGGGGACATCAGAGGATGAGATGGTGAAAGGCATCACTGACTCAATGGATGTGAATTTCACTGAATTCCAGGAGCTGGTGATGTAAGGGGAGGCCTGGTGTGCTGCAGTCCATGGAGCTGCAAAGAGTGGGACATGACTGAGCGACTCAACTGAACTGAGGTGACTTTATGATAGCCCGACATAAATTAAGACCTGCTGGCAAAGTATTTCTCCCATGAATATTTTTATACACAGAAGAATGAACAATGAGAACTCAGCTTAGACAGTTTTTGGAAGGAGATAGATCAGTGGTATCGGGACATGTGTAGTCAACATCAGAGTGGCTGCTGAGGGCTTGGGTGCTATCAGTGGTAATGTTCACAAACGGTCATGGTGTAGGCACCTGGAAGGCAGGGGCCCTCAGGATTCCATGAACCTCTCCCCCTACCAGTTCTGTTGTGGCAACTCCATATGGTTACCTAGCAGGCTGGGTCCCCCTTCTTCACTTCTCTCTGAGTCTGAGTCCCAAATAGCACCTTTGGTTCTGAGCTCTGTCATCTTCAACTTCTTTTTGTGGTTGAGAACCCTCGAGTTGGAGTTGTTCCCAACAGTAAGTCAGGAATTCCAGCTTTTGTCATCCCTCAGTGCCGATTAAACTAATGTGATTTTGCTTGTCTTTAATCCCCCATATATTGGGTGTCTCCTCCCCACCCCTGGCTTCTACCCTTTCTACCACATGTCACCATGGCAGTATGCCTTGCCTCTTTACCGGATCTGAGGGCAGAACGTACCCTCACGGAAATCAACCAGGAGCTTCGGTTGGAGCTGGCAAAGTACAAGCAGGACTTCAGAGACCTCAAAGAGAAATTCCTCATATCCGAAGCTACTGCTTACTCCTTGGCCAACCAGCTACAGAAATACAGTAAGTCTTTGAGATCATGATCACCAAAGCAATGAACGATCACTGTCTTCCCTCTAAGAAACTGCAAGTCTCCGGGATTGGTCTCCTTTTCTCTTTGTCATTTTGAATTCCATCCTGACCACAGTCCAGGAAAGGTAGTATTGGCTCTTTTGCCTTCAGTTTCCTGGGCCTGGGAAAACTGAGGCACAAGGAGTAGAGGGCTTTTCCATGTTTGCCGTGATGTGTAGGGTGAGATTAGAGTTAAAATTCCAGACAGTGATTCCAGGTGCAGGCCCAGGAGTGCCTGTGTCTCTCAGGAGCAAACTAAGCTGTGTTGACTGGAATCTTTTCTGTTCTATATCTGATCCTGCATGCCTCTTGGCTAAACACCTGGGACTAATGAACTCCATCAGTTCGAGGTTCCCTGAAGTTCCATTGGCAAAGCCCTGTGCTAGTTACACTGGGGTAACATGTGGTTAGGCACTGTAAGAAGGAGGGGATATGATTTAAAGGAGCTTAAGTTTGAGTCTGCTTCTCATTGAAACCATGGTTTCTGTGATGCCATCAAGTCAGAGACTCCCTGGTGAGAGGGAAGCTGTGCTTTGTGAGTGTGCAAGTCTCCTTCCTGAGTCCAAGAAAGCCATGTGACTCTGTGGCAAGATTGAAGGTGTGTCTGGTGAAATCTGACAATCTGCACTTTCCCCCCTCTCCCCACTTGAGCTGGTGAAACTTTGGTGATACAGGTTGACCAGGAGTCTGGGGGTACTTGAGTCTGTGCTATAAGATAAGCCCAACATGAGATTGATGGTAAGTGGGGGGCGATCACCAGCCCCAGTAAAAACCCAGGCAGAGTGTGAGGAGCCCTTTGCACCCACAGTCAGCCTGGCAATTGGAATCATTTTTGCCTGTTCAGTAAGAGGGGCCTGGAGTAAAGAAAGAAGTCAAGAGCAGGGCACATGCACAACAAGGGGATGAGAGGAATCTTGACCACTTGTGTCTGTGTCACTTTCCTGCAGTCATTTTCAGTGAAGCAATGAGGGAGTCAAGGAAAAATGATAGACACGGAGAGAAGGAAGAGATCAAGCCTCCTATTTAAGAAAGGAAATGATGAGCTTTGGGGAAAGGGCAAACTAAGTATTATTTACACCACTCCTTATGATAGTAACAAAAATCTAGGAAAGAAACTGTGAGGCTGGTGAAGAAATGTCTCACCAGGAGCCTGGTGTGGAGGTTACCACAGCACAGTGGAAAGACGTGGACTCCGCGCCAGGCTTCCTGGGCTCACAGCCCTGTTGGGAACATTCCTGTGTGTCTGTTTCCGCCTGTGTCTGTGCGGTGCTGTAATAGTAACTATTGTTTGGGTTGTAGTGAATGCTGAGTAAATCTGACAAAGCCCTGAACGTAGTGCCCGGCTCAGTGTAAATACACTAAGTTTATGGTTCTTCTGTTCCTAATAACACACTTTCTCAGTGTTTGGCATGTCCCTTTCAGGTCCTTAAGGTTTCATGTATTCCATTTCACACAAGAGTGTCCAGGCAAGATTTATCCCTTGGGACCCGTGTTCGTTACTGAAATGCCGGCAGGAGGGAGCCAGCAGTCCTGCAGTCCTAGGGCCTTCTTGACCACACAGGAATCGCCACCCCAGCCCCTGCTCAGGGTCTCACCTAAGAGGCTGCAGGTCTTGATTCAGTGGCCCAGGATTCAGGGTCAGTCTCAGGGCATGTGAATTCTGACTTTGTCAAATGGCAGTTCATCCTGTCTAATTACGGTCTGTGCCTAGGAGCTTCTCTTTCCTCACCTTTACAATGGGGAGTAACCTCGGTTCAGACGCTGAGGAATCAGATGTGGAAATCTCTCCACTGAGACTGAAGAAGTTACATCCACCACTGAGGTGGCCCGTCCTCCTCCCTGAAGCCAGTGACCACAGCAGCAAGGCCAGCCTTCCCTGAGGCCGTGTCTCTCTTTCCTCAGAGTGTGAATCATGTAAGGACATCATTGAATCCGTGCTGGGGGAGAAGCTGCTGTTTGAGGGGCAGAGGCCAGCAGAGAAGCTGGCAGAGAAGCCAACGCTTGATGAAAGGCTGAGGTAAGGAGGGCAGGGATGATCATGGCAAGCACAGGGCACAATATTATCAAAGAGGTGGAGAACACCAGTTGGTGAATTATGGATTCCAGTTGTTATTCAGGAAGAAATTTACTTTGCTTTTAAATAAACTACTGACTTGAATCTCATCATGAAATTCACTACATTCAAGTGAACCAGTGGCACTTGGCTCATTCACAATGTTGTGTCATCAATACCTTATTTCCCTTAAACCACAGCCCCCTCCTGACTGACCACATCCTGGAATCCTTTCTTGACCCTTTCATTCTTAGGTTCTTTCCAATTCACACCAGCTGTACTTGTCCACACTCTATATATCTGGCTGCGCATCATTCACTGGACAGTACTTTGTGCTGCCACATTAAAAATATAGAAAATGCTTTGTGTAGTTTTTAATGAAAATGGGCATGGCCGAGTGAGAAACCAGACATCTTCATGGTGCAGATTTAGGAAGACACTGATACATGTGTGTGCACTCAGTCGTGTCTGACTCTTTAGGACCCCATGGACTTAGCCCACTTAGCTTCCCCTGTCCATGAAGTTTCCAGGCAAGAATACTGGAATTGGTTGCCATTTCCTACTCTACGGATTGTTCCCAACTTAGGGATCAAATCTGCATCTCTTGTGTTTCCTGAATTGTCAATCAGATTCTTTACCAGCTGAGCCACCAGGATAGACACTAGATTATCTTTACAGAAGCACAAGATGAATGAAATGTCACGAAATCTTACAGGAGTACTTTCTGATACAGAGGAAACCTTGGTTTACCTTCTTTCTCTTTGACATAGGCCAGTCATCAGATACGGGGTAGGAAATGGCACCGCACTCCAGTATTCTTGCCAGGATAACCCGATGGGCAGAGGAGACTGGTGCGCTATAGTCCATGGGGTCGCAAGAGTGGGACACGACTGAGTGACTGAGCCAGTCATCAGATATGTGCCAGAATTCTGTTTTGAGGTCTCCTTGGGGATGTTCTCACAGAAATCCCTAACCATCTTTCATCTAACTCTTTTGCCTTTTACAATTGCATCTTCTGTTCCACCTAGGACGCGTGACACCCTAATTCGAAGTCAGGCAAGAGAGCTGACCCAGTTACGGCAGACACTGCAGGATGGGAAAGATGATTCTGTTCTGCTCAGGCAACACCTCAAGGACCTCCTCACCCACAATGA
This sequence comes from Litocranius walleri, assembly GCA_006410535.1. NCBI lineage: Eukaryota > Metazoa > Chordata > Mammalia > Artiodactyla > Bovidae > Litocranius > Litocranius walleri. The sequence goes on from SJYG01001432.1 coordinate 8,362, forward strand.
CAAGGACCGCCACCAGGGGCAGGGCTTCCGAGAGAGGCTGTCTGAGGGATACGTGGCCAAGCGCCTTGCCTGCAAGCTCAGCCCAGGTGAGGGGGCCACAGGCCCTGACAGCACAGATCCTCTCCTAGGTCCCCAGTTGATAAGATGAACACTTCCACTAACAATGTTTATCAGCTTTCCTGTTTCGCGTCCTATGTGGGGCTATTTTGGAGCAGGATTGTCTAAGAGGACAGAGGAGAAATGCACAGGGTGGAGGTCATTGTATCCCAACGATCTGCTTCCTCCCTGATGCACCATGGCCACTGGGGCAGGAGGCACCATCCAGCCAGCATTAAGGCACAGAAAGGAGGAGGTGACAGGAGGCAGCTTCTTTAGTGAATAGAGCCCTAGACAAAGCTTGGAAGTTTCCAGGTTCCAGGTTGAATGCTGTGTTGATAACTATGTGCGAATGGTTGCTTTTCCTTATGTTAGTAACTGTTCTCATCTGTAAAATGGATGAAATGATATGTTGATGGTGAAATAATAATTTGTTGAGATGAAATTTTGGTATATTTACAAGTACACTGCAGAGAAAAGAAAGCCCTTCACTTTGTGGTGTTGGATAAGGTACTTCACAGAGTTGGACTTGGCATTGGGAAAATGGTTTAAACTGGAGCACTCACTTTCCTTAGAGAGACTTTCCCAGATAACATGCAAAAGTCACCTTGAAGAGCCAGGATGTTCCCAGATGGAGGGATGTGGGACGTGGTTGTTCTCCTTAGAGAAAGGAGGCATATTGTGAGGGCTGAGAAGGTTTATAGAGCCTGTGTCTTTGACAGAATTTGTGGCAAGGTGGATGATACATTTGTAGAAGTGGAGATGGAAGGTGGACAATGTGAGGTGATATAAAGAAGAAAAGACAAAATTTAAATGTTTGCCCAATGTCAAGCAGAAGGTGTCCTGAGGATGAGCTACCCATTTAGAAACAGACTGCCTGCTGGATCAGAAATCCATGCTTGGGCAGTTGTTTAAAGACAATGCATTAAAACTTCCCTACAGGACTAACTCATACTTAGATATTTATGACTCTGTGAACATATGAGTCCCTGTGTTTGTAGTGGGTGAAGTGACTAGAAGCTGACTGGACATTTCTGATTTTGTTTGCAGAAATTTACGAAGATGAAGATGATGAACAAGCACAAGAAAAACTCACCCCCAGGTAACAATTAACTCTCAGTTTAGTTCAGTCCCTCAGTCATGTCTGACTCTTTGTGACCCCATGGACTGCAGCACACAAGGCCTCCCTGTCCATCACCTACTCCCGGGTTTACTCAAACGCATGTCCATTGAGTTGGTGATGCCATCCAACCATCTCATCCTCTGTCGTCCCTTTCTCCTCCCTCCTTCAGTCTTTCACACCACCAGAGTCTTTTCAAATGAGTCAGCTGTTCGCATCAGGTGGCCAAAGTATTGGAGTTTCACCTTCAACATCAGTCCTTCAATGACTATTCAGGACTCATTTCCTTTGGAATGGATTAATTCGATCTCCTTGCAGACCAAGGGACTCTCAAGAGTCTTCTCCAACACCACAGATCAAAAGCATCAATTCTTCGGCACTCAGCTCTCTTTATAGTCTAAGTCTCACATCCATACATGACTACTGGAAAAACCATAGCTTTGACTACATGGAACTTTGTTGGCAAAGCAGTGTCTCTGCCTTTCAATATGCTCTCTAGTTTAGTCAGAACTTTTCTTCCAAGGAGTAAGTGTCTTCTTTTAATTTCATGGCTGCAGTCACCATCTGCAGTGATTTTGGAGCCCCCCAAATAAGTCTGCCACTGGTTCCACTGTCTCCTGATCTATTTGCCTTGAAGTGATGGGACCAGTTGCTATGGTGTTAGTTTTCTGAATGTTGACCTTTAGCCTTTTAGGATTGGAAAGAGCTCACCTAAAATTCCATCACCTCCACCAGCTATGTTTATAGTGATGCTTCCTAAAACCCACTTGACTTCACATTCCAGGATGTCTGGCTCTAGGTGAGTGATCACATCATCGTGGTTATCTGGATCGTGAAACTCTCTTTTGTATAGTTCTTCTATGTATTATTGCCACCTCTTCTTATATCTTCTGCTCTGTGAGGTCCATACAATCTCTGTCCTTTATTGAGCCCGTCTTTGCATGAAATATTCCCGTGGTACCTCTCATTTTCTTGAAGAGATCTCTAGTCTTTCTCATTCCATTGTTTTCCTCTATTTCTTTGCACTAATCACTGAAGAAGGCTTTCTTATCTCTCCTTGCTATTCTTTGGCAGTCTACATTGAAATGGGAATATCTTTCCTTTTCTCCTTTGCTTTTCACTTCTCTTCTTTTCACAGCAATTTGTAATGCCTTCTCAGACAGGCATTCTGTTTTTTTGCATTTGTTTTTCTTGGAGATGGTCTTGATCCCTATCTCTTGTACAGTGTCACGAACCTCTGCCCGTAGTTTATCAGGCACTTGATCAGTTCTTGTCCTTTAAATCTATTTCTCACCTCCACTGTCTAATCCTAAGGGATTTGATTTAGGTCATACCTGAATGACAAAGTGGTTTTCCCTACTTGCTTCAATTTAAGTCTGAATTTGGCAATAAGAGTTCATGATCCAAGCCACAGTCAACTCCCGGTCTTCTTCTTGCTGACTGTATAGAACTTCTCCACCTTTGGCTGCAAAGAATATAATCAATCTGATTTTGGTGTTGACCATCTGGTGATGTCCATGCGTAGAGTCTTCTCTTGTGTTGTTGGAAGAGAGTGTTGCTATGACCAGTGCGTTCTCTTAGCAAAACTCTATTAGCCTTTGCCCTGCTTCATTCTGAACTCCAAGGCCAAATTTGCCTATTACGTCAGGTGTTTCTTGACTTCCTACATTTGCATTCCAGTGCTCTATAATGAAAAGGACATCTTTTATGGGTGTTAGTTCTAGAAGGTCTTGTAGGTCTTCCTAGAATTGTTCAACTCAGTTTCTTCAGCATTACTGGCCGGGGCATAGACTTGGATTCTGGGATATTGAATGATTTGCCTTTGAAATGAACAGAGATCATTCTGTCATTTTTGAATCTGCATCCAAGCACTGCATTTTGGACTCTTTTGATAGCTATGATGGCTGCTCCTATTCTTCTAAGGGATTCTTGCCCACAGAAGTAGATATAATAATCATCTGAATTAAACTCACCCATTCTGGTCCATTTTAGGTGGCTGATTCCTAAAATGTTGTTCACTCTTGCCATCTCCTGTTTGACCACTTCCAATTTGCCTTGATACACGGACCTAACGTTCCAGGTTCCTATGCAATGGTGTTCTTTACAGCATCAGCCCTTGCTTCCCATCACCAGTCACATCCACAACTGGATGTTGTTTTGGCTTTGACTCTGTCTCTTCATTCTTTCTGGAGTTGTTTCTCCACTGATCTCCAGGAGCATATCAATGGCTGCTCCTATTCTTCTAAGGGATTCTTGCCCACAGAAGTAGATATAATAATCATCTGAATTAAACTCACCCATTCTGGTCCATTTTAGGTGGCTGATTCCTAAAATGTTGTTCACTCTTGCCATCTCCTGTTTGACCACTTCCAATTTGCCTTGATACACGGACCTAACGTTCCAGGTTCCTATGCAATGGTGTTCTTTACAGCATCAGCCCTTGCTTCCCATCACCAGTCACATCCACAACTGGATGTTGTTTTGGCTTTGACTCTGTCTCTTCATTCTTTCTGGAGTTGTTTCTCCACTGATCTCCAGGAGCATATCAGGCACCTACCCACCTGGGGAGTTCATCTTTCAGTGTCCTACCTTTTGCCTTTCATACTGTTCCTGGGGATCTTAAGGCAAGAATACTGAAGTGGTTTACCATTCCCTTCTCCAGTGAACCACATTTTGTCAGCACTCTCCACTGTGACCCTACATGGCTCATAGTTTTATTGAGTGATACAAGGCTGTGCACCATGTGATTAGATTGGGTAGTTTTCTGTGACTGTGGTTTTCAGGCTGACTATCAGGAGCTGGTAATGTGTAGGGAAAATACAAACAGGGTCACGACAGAACAATAAGTAACTCAAGAGAGTCACATGCCAGAAGTAAATATAAGCACAACTGCAGATGGCACAATTTACTTCACTCAACCCACATGGAAATGTCCCTGTATTTGGTTGTCTGCTGTCTCTGTGCTACTTGTATGTATGACCCAAGGCGAATGCAGCACTTTTAGGCTTTCATATACATACAGAGAGCATCTGTTCTCTTCTAAAGGAAGTCCAAGTGAGATAAATATCTATTTCTACACAGCTGATTTAGATCCTTGGAGGGAAGGTAACTAGCAACGGAATTAGTAAAGCAGCAACGAGAAAAATTAAACACCAGGACAGCTGTCCCCCCATCAATTGGTAGTCTGTGACAATAGTAAGTGAAAGAGGTTGGAGGCCTTTCAATTCCTAAAGAGAAGGTAGAACATCTCAGAGAGTCTATGAAGCTTTAAAATCTGTATTCACTCCACTGTGCCTGCTCAGTTGCTCAGTTGCTTCTGAATCTTTGTGTCCCCCATGGACTGGAGCATGCCAGGCTCCTCTGTCCATTGCATTTTCCCATCGAGAATACTGGATGGGGGGTGCCATTTCCTTCTCCAAGGGGTCTTCCTGGC
>SJYG01001432.1:13737-78168 GCA_006410535.1 Litocranius walleri
GGGAAAGGGCATCTCATCTGGAGCTGAGCAGGGGCAAACAGGGCTCCTTTTGAGTCGCGACAGGACCATCGGGGTTCCTCTCGAGTGGGCATGGGTGGGTTGGGGAACATCTTGGGTCACAGCAAGGGTGTGAAGGAGCCTTTCGAGGTCCAAGAGGGAAGGGGTAATTTCCCCTGAGACGCCACAGCGGACAAGGGCCTCACGCCGCCTGCAGGGGAGAATCTCCTTCTTTTTCTCGAGTTGTGGCGTGGTCCTCTCTATTTACGATTGGCACCCCAGGGACCTGCCCCTGTGGCTTCAAGAGAGGCCATTCTCCATGCCAGTTGCCAGGCACCTGTGGGGATTCCTTCTTATTCGTGGCTGGGTCCTCAGTTTTTGTCTCATAATGAAGCTGGAGCCTGAGCTTTCCTCGCCCATGGTGACATAGATCTTGGGGTTCCCCTGGAGCACCCACAGGGGAGTCAGGCCTCATAACCCTTTCCCAAAGGAGTGGGAAAGGGCATCTCATCTGGAGCTGAGCAGGGGCAAACAGGGCTCCTTTTGAGTCGTGACAGGACCATCGGGGTTCCACTCGAGTGGGCATGGGTGGGTTGGGGAACATCTTGTGTCACAGCAAGGGTGTGAAGGAGCCTTTCGAGGTCCAAGAGGGAAGGGGTAATTTCCCCCGAGACGCCACAGTGGACAAGGGCCTCACGCCGCCTGCAAGGGAGAAGCTCCTGTTTTTTCTCGAGTTGTGGCGTGGTACTCTCTAGTTACAATTGGCACCCCAGGGACCTGCCCCTGTGGCCTCAAGAGAGGCCATTCTCCCTGCCAGTTGCCAGGCGCCTGTGGGGATTCCTTCTTATTCGTGGCCGGGTCCTCAGTTTTTGTCTCATAATGAAGCCAGAGCCTGAGCTTTCCTCGCCCATGGTGACATAGGTCTTGGGGTTCCCCTGGAGCACCCACAGGGGAGTCAGGCCTCGTCTCGCCTGGAGACGTGCACGGCCACTTGCCTCCTCAGCTGCATCAGAAGAGTCAGATTCCCTGTCGAGAGGACACAGGATTATGTGCTTGCCCTTGAGGTACCCCAGGGCTGTTACACGTGCCAATGTGTCAGATCTGTCTTGGGGTGACAGTTGAGGCAGTGCAGGGCAGTCAGGTTCATCAGGAGTGGTCGAGGATTTGAGGGTCCTGTGGAATGGTGGCCCGAACCCTGTTGCTACTCCTGACTTTCCTAGTGTGATCGCCTCTACTTGGGATGCGAGAGGAGTGCTTGGAACCCTTTCCCGATAGAATAGTTAAAGGGACCCATCTCTGGAGCTGAGCATGGGCAAAGGGAACTCCTCTTCAGTCGCAGCTTGACGCTCGGGGTCCTCTCTAGTGGGGACGGGTTGGGCTGGGAACTTCTTGGGTCACAGCAAGCGTGTGAAGGACACTTTCGAGGTCCAAGAGGGAAGGCGTGATTTCTCCCGAGACGTCACAGCAGACAAAGGCCTCACCCCGCCTTCAGGGGAGAAGACTCTGATTTTTCTCGAGTTGGGGCGATATCCTCTCGAGTTACAACGGGGACCCCAGGGACCCGCCCCTGGGTCCTCAGGGAATGCCAGTCTCCGTGCCAGTTGCCATACGCCTCTGGGGATTCCTCCCCATCTTTGCTGTGTCCTCAGTCCTCGTCTGCTGCTGAGACCGGATTCTGAGCTTTCCTCGACTGTCTTTCCATAGGGCTTGGGGTTCCTCTGGAGCCCTTCCCAGGAAGGAAGGCCTCGTCTTGCCTTGAAACGTGCACGGCCACTTGCCTCCCTAGCTGCAGCAGTAGTGTCAGGCTCACCATCTAGCGGACACAGGGATCTGTTGCTTGCACTCGAGATACCCCAGGGCTGTCACACGTGCCAGTGTGTTGGGCATCGAGCCTTGGGGTGACAGTCGAGGCAATGCAGGGCAGTTAAGTTCATGTGGAGAGGATGAGGCATTTGTCGGCCTTGGAGAATGGTGGCCCGACCCCTGATGCTCGTCTCGACTCTCCTGGTTCGAGCGTCTCCTCTTGGGATGTGAGGGCAGGGCCGGGAACTCTTTCCCGAAGGAGCAAGGAAAGGGACCTTCATCCGGAGCTGAGCAGGGGCAAACAACGCTCCTCGTGAGTCACGGCGGGACCCTCAGGTTTTCTCAACCAGAAGGTAAGCCACACTGTCATCCTTTGGGATGTTGCTCTGAGGTAAGGCAGGGCCCTGGAACTTCCCAACCTGATGAATGGCCACTGTGTGCAGCTTTGAGATTCATTTGATTGATGGTGTGTGGATTCCACTCCCGTTCTATCTCAGCGTGTAATCACTTACCCCATTAATAAACAACATTTGAGATGAAAAAAGCCTGAGTATTATAGCAGGCTGAGGATTTAGCTAAATTGTTCCCCAGGACCTGAGGGGAAAAGGATGTATTTAGCTGTTTGCACAGACTCAGGTCCACGATTCTCTGCCAATGATATATCATATCAAGGTAATTTGTGCAATGGCTCAAGAAAGGAAACCCAGTGCCTTCTTATGAGGCTCTTTCTAAGGCCTCCTATATTCTTTCTGTCTCAATAGCCTGTGACCACATTGTGAAGACAGGCAGAGGATTGGGCGTTTTGGAAAGGCATTTGCCTGATATAACTCTTCTGTTAATTTATCTGCAGAAAACCAGAATGATCAAGCTCTTTCTAAGGCCTCCTATATTCTTTCTGTCTCAATAGCCTGTGACCACATTGTGAAGACAGGCAGAGGATTGGGTGCTTTGGAAAGGCATTTGCCTGATATAACTCTTCTCTTAATTTATCTGCAGAAAACCAGAATGATCATGATGACATGAAAGGACCAGAGGTGGTTGCCCCGAGGTAATTTTGAACATCTGTGGGCTCCTATACAGTGATGACATCTGCAGACCTGTGATCCAGGGAAACACAGAAAGGGCTGAATATATTGTGTCGTCCGTTTTGCCCACCACTGTTATCTTATTTCATACTGTTCTCTGCTTTCACTGTGGTACTTCTATTGTTTCCCATTTCTTATTGACTTGCCAAGTTGAAATCCTAACTCAGCTGACCCAGGTGAACTAAGAGTGATTTTTTTGCACTCAATTTTTATATCAGGTGTGGTTTACAGAGTGAGATGCATATCTGCTTTCTGTTTGGTGTTAGCATGCTGGCATGCGTGTCATAGTGATGTCAAAGCAATGCAAATGGAAGTGTGAAAGCCAGGGTTCTGTGTCCCTGTGTGTGAGGCGTGGCTGTACCATCAGAGGGAATTCAATCTGTTCATCAGCCTGTTATTTGGCCAGAGCACTGAGCACCTGTTGCTCTTTCTCTCTTCTTCCCTGTGAAACCTCGCTGTGTCTCCCGCACAAAACAGTGTTTTCTGTCGCTAATGGATCAGACCCTTGGCGTGCTTCCCAACTCAACCATTCCATCAACACTAGATAGGACTGTACAGTTTATCATCAGTCTTGTCTTAGTGTTTTCCCCTCCCTCCCCCACCAGGTTCAGCAGACAGCTGCCACAGATGAGCGAGAATGATGTCCCACGGGACTCTCTGGATGAATACAATCTGACTTACTCTGTTCTTCCTGGCCTGTCAGACTCCTTCTGGCCTTATAGGAGCAATGCTATCTTTTTACCTGAGGATGTGGATATCTCTTATGCCCTGGAGTAACCAGTGAGTATACTCTTGTGACAGACCTCCACCTGGATACCCAGATAGACTCCGTATTCTTTGTAATCCTCACCTCTGGGGTGCTGAGATTTGTCTTCCCTGTTATTTGGGTGTCTTGGGAAATGTTGGCCTGAAACCTGATGCTCCTCCCAACTCTTCTGGTGCGAGCGTCTCTTCCTGGGATGCGAGGGGAGCGCCAGGAACCCTTTCCCAATAGAGCAGGGAAAGGGACCTTCATCTGGAGCTGAGCAGGGGCAAACAGGGCTCCTCTTGAGTCACAGCGGGACCCTCAGGGGTCTTCTCGAGTGGGGACGGGTGGGGCGGGGAACTTCTTGGGTACAGCAAGGGTGTGAAGGAGCCTTTCGAGGTCAAAGTGGTAAGGGGTGATTTCCCCTGAGACGCTACAGCGGACAAGGGCTTCACACTGCTTGCAGAGGAGAATCTACTCGTTTTTCTCGAGTTGCGGCGGGGATTTTTCGAGTTACGACGGGGAGCCCATGGACCCGCCCCTGTGGCCTCAGGAGAAGCCAGTCCCCATGCCACTTGCCATGCGCCTCTGGGGATTCCTCCTCAGTCACTGCTGGGTCCTCAGTCCTCGTCTGGTGCTGAGGCTGGTGCCTGAGCTTTCTTCGCCCATGCTGACATAAATCTTGGGGTTCCCATGGAGCCCCCACAGGGGAGTCAGGCCTCGTCTCGCCTGGAGATGTGCATTGCTGCTTGCCTACCCAGCTTCAACAGCAGTGTCAGGCTTCCCGTCGAGTGGATACAGGGATCTGTGGCTTGCCCTCGAGGTACCCCAGGGCTGTCACACGTGCCAGTGTGTCTGGCATCGAGCATCGGGCTGACAGTCGAGGCACGGCAGGATAGTCAGGTTCATCTGGTGTGGACGAGGCATTTGCGGGTCTTGGGGAATGGTGGCCGGACCCCTGATTCTACTCACGAATCTCCTGGTGTGAGCGCCTCCTTCTGGGATGTGAAGGGAGCGCCAGGAACTCTTTCCCAAAGGAGTGGGAAAGGGCATCTCATCTGGAGCTGAGCAGGGGCAAACAGGGCTCATTTTGAGTCACGACGGGACCATCGGGGTTCCTCTCAAGTGGGCATGGGTGGGTTGGGGAACATCTTGGGTCACAGCAAGGGTTTGAAGGACCCTTTCGAGGACCAAGAGGGAAGGTGTGATTTCTCCCGAGATGCTGCAGCGGACAAGGGCCTCACCCCGCCTGCAGGGGAGTAGCTTCTGTTTACTCTCGAGTTGCGGTGGGGTCCTCTCGAGTTCTGACGGGACCCCAGGGACCCACCCCTGTGGCCTCAGGAGAGGCCAGTCTCCTTGTCAGTTGCCATGTGCCTCTGGGGATTCCTCCTCGTCTTCACCGGGTCCTCAGTCTTCGTCTGCTGCTGAGGCCGGTGCCTGAGCTATCCTTGCCCGTGCTGACATATGTCTTGGGGTTCCCCTGGAGCCCCCACAGGGGAGTCAGGCCTCGTCTCACCTGGAGTCATGCACGGCCGCTTTCCACCCCAGCTGCAGCAGCAGAGTTCGGTTCCCAGTCGAGCGGACAAGGTATCTGTGGCTTTCCCTTGAGGTACCCCAGGGCTGTCACACGTGTCAGAGTGTCGGGCGTCGAGCCTCAGGGTGACAGTCGAGGCAGTTCAGGGCAGTCAGGTTCATCTGGAGGGGACGAGGTATTTGGGTGTCTTGGGGAAATGTGGCCCGACCCCTGATGCTCTTCACGACTTCCTTGTGCAAGCGCCTCCTCTAGGGATTTGAGGCAAGCGCTCGGAAAACTTTACCGATGGAGCAGGGAAAGGTACCCTCATCTGGAACTGAGCAGGGGCATATTGGGCTCTTCTTGAGTTAAGGCGGGTCCCTCGGGGTTCCTCTCGAGTAGGGACAGGTGGGGCGGGGAACTTCTGGGATCACAGCAAGGGTGTGAAGGAGCCTTTCGAGGTCCAAGAGGGAAGGAGTGATTTCCCCCAAGACACCGCAGTATACAAGGGCCTCAGCCCACCTGCAGGGCAGAAGCTTCTGCTTTTTCTTGAGTTACAACGGGAATCCCAGGGACCCGCCCCTGTGGCCTCAGGAGAGGCCAGTATCCATGCCAGTTGCCAGTCACCTCTGGAAATTCCTCCTCAGCTGTCGACGGGTCCTTAGTCCTCGTCTGGTGATGAGGCTGGAGACTGAGCTTTCCTAGCCCATGCTGACAGAGGTCTTGGGGTTCCCCTGGAGCACCCACAGGGGAGTCAGGCCTCGTCTCGCCTGGAGACGTGCATGGCCACTTGCCTCCCCAGCTGCATCAGCAGAGTCAGGCTCCCTGTCGAGAGGACACAGGATTATGTGGCTTGCCCTCGAGGTACTCCAGGGCTGTTACACATGCCAATGTGTCAGATCTGTCTTGGGGTGACAGTTGAGGCAGTGCAGGGCAGTCAGGTTCATCAGGAGTGGTCGAGGATTTCAGGGTCCTGTGGAATGGTGGCCTGAACCCTGTTGCTCCTCCTGACTTTCCTAGTGTGATCGCCTCTACTTGGGATGCGAGGGGAGTGCCGGGAACCCTTTCCCGATGGAGCAGTTAAAGGGACCCTTCTCTGGAGCTGAGCATGGGCAAAGGGAACTCCTCTTCAGTCGCGGCTGGACCCTCGGGGTCCTCTCTAGTGGGGACGGGTTGGGCTGGGAACTTCTTGGGTCACAGCAAGGGTGTGAAGGACCCTTTCGAGGTCCAATGGAGAAGGTGTGATTTCTCCCGAGACATCGCAGCAGACAAGGGCCTCACCCCGCCTTCAGGGGAGAAGATTCTGATTTTTCTCGAGTTGGGGCGGTATCCTCTCGAGTTACAATGGGGACCCCAGGGACCACCCCTGTGTCCTCAGGGAATGCCAGTCTCCGTGCCAGTTGCCATACGCCTCTGGGGATTCCTCCCTGTCTTTGCCGTGTCCTCAGTCCTCGTCTGCTGCTGAGACCGGATTCTGAGCTTTCCTCGACTATCTTTTCATAGGTCTTGGGGTTCCCCTGGAGCACCCACAGAAGAGTCAGGCCTAGTCTCGCCTGGACACGTGCACGGCCGCGTGCCTGACCAGGTGCAGCAGCAGTGTCAGGCTCCATGTCAAGCGGACACAGGGATCTGTGGCTTGCCCTTGAGGTACCAAAGGGCTGTCACACGTGCCAGTGTGCCGGGCATCGAGCCTCGGGCTGGCAGTCTAGGCAGTGCAGGGCAGTCAGGTTCATCTGCAGTGGACGAGGCATTTTGGGGTCTTGTGGAATGGTGGCCCGACCCCTGATTCTCCTCCCGACTTTCCTGGTGCGAGCGCCTCTACTTGGGATGCGAGGAGAGTGCTGGGAACCCTTTCCCGATGAAGCAGTTAAAGGGACTCTTCTCTGGAGCTGAGCATGGGCAAAGGGGGCTCCTCTTCAGTCACGGCAGGACCCTGGGGGTCCTCTCTAGTGGGGTTGGGTGGGGTGGGGAACTTCTTGGATCACAGCAAGGATTTGAAGGACCCTTTCGAGGACCAAGAGGGAAGGTGTGATTTCTCCCGAGATGCTGCAGCGGACAAGGGCCTCACCCCGCCTGCAGGGGAGTAGCTTCTGTTTACTCTCGAGTTGCGGTGGGGTCCTCTCGAGTTCCAATGGGGCTCCAGGGACCCACCCCTGTGGCCTCAGGAGAGGCCAGTCTCCTTGTCAGTTGCCATGTGCCTCTGGGGATTCCTCCTCGTCTTCACTGGGTCCTCAGTCCTCGTCTGGTGCTGAGACCGGATCCTGAGCTTTCATCGCCTGTGTTGCCATAGGGCTTGGGGTTCCTCTGGAGACCCCCACAGGGAAGGAAGGCCTCGTCTCGCTTTGAAACGTGCACAGCCACTTGCCTCCCCAGCTGAAACAGCAGTGTCAGGCTCCCCATCGAGCAGACACAGGGATCTGTGGCTCACCCTCGAGGTACCCCAGGGTTGTCACACATGCCAGTGTGTCAGGCATCGAGCCTCGAGGTGACAGTCGAGACAGTGCAGGGCAGTCAGGTTCATCTAAAGTGGAAGAGGCATTTGGGGGTCTTGGGGAATGTTGGCCTGACCCCTGATGCTCCTCCCGACTCTCCTGGTGTGAGTGCCTCCTCCTGGGATTCGAGGGGAGCACCCGGAACCCTTTCCGGACTTAGCAGTGAAAGGGGCCCTCATCTGGAACTGAGCAGGGGGAAACGGGGCTCTTCTTAAATTGTGGTGGGACACTCAGGGTTCCTTTCAAGTGGGTTCGGGTGGGGCGGGGAACTTCATGGGTCACAGCAATGCAGTGAAGGAACCTTTCGAGGTTCAAGAGGGAAGGGGTGATTTCCCCTGAAACGCCACAGTGGACAAGGGCCTCACCCTGCTTTCAGGGGAGGAGCTTCTGGTTTTTCTTGAGTTGTGGCGGTGTCCTCTCAAGTTACGACACATGTCTTGGGGTTCCCCTGAAGCCCTGACAGGGGAGTCAGGCCTCATCTCGAATGGAGACGTGCACAGCCACTTGCCTGACCAGCTGCAGCAGCAGTGTCAGGCTCCCCGTCGAGCGGACACAGGGATCTGTGGCTTGCCCTCGAGACACCCCAGGGCTGTCACACATGCCAGTGTGTTGGGCATCGAGCCTTGGGGTGACAGTCGAGGCAATGCAGGGCAGTCAAGTTCATGTGGAGAGGATGAGGCATTTGTGGGCCTTGGAGAATGGTGGCCCGACCCCTGATGCTCCTCCTGACTCTTCTGGTTCGAGCATCTCCTCTTGGGATGTGAGGGCAGGGCCAGGAACCCTTTCCCGACGGAACAGGGAAAGGGACCCTCATCTGGAGCTGAGCAGGAGCAAACAGCTCTCCTCATCAGTCACAGCGGGACCCTCGGGTTTTCTCTCGAATGGGTTCAGGTGGGGCGGGGAAGTTATTGGGTCACAGCAAGTAGGTGAAGGAGCCTTTCGAGGTCCAAGAGGGAAAGGGTGATTCCCCCAAGACACAGCAGCATACAAGGGCCTCAGCCCACCTGCAGGGCAGAAGCTTCTGCTTTTTCTCGAGTTACGACGAGAATTCCAGGGACCCGCCCCTGTGGCCTCAGGAGAGGCCAGTATCCGTGCCAGTTGCCAGGCGCCTCTGAAAATTCCTCCTCAGTCATACACGGGTCCTTAGTCTTCGTCTGGTGATGAGGCTGGAGCCTGAGCTTTCCAAGCCCGTGCTGACAAAGGTCTTGGGGTTCCCCTTTAGGCGCCACAGGGGAGTCAGGTCTCGTTTAGTCACGAGACGTGCACGGCCGCTTGTCTCCTCAGCTGCAGCAGCAGTATAAGGCTCCCTGTTGAGCGGACACAGGGATCTGTGACTTACCCTAGAGGTACCCCAGGGCTGTCACAGGTGTCAGTGTGTCAGGTGTAGAGCCTCAGGCTGACATTCGAGGCAGTGTAGTTCAGTCACGTTCAGCTGGAGTGGACGAGGCATTTGGGGTTTTGCGGAATGGTGGCCCAAACCTTGATGCTCCTCCTGACACTCCTGGTGTGAGTGCATCCTCTTGGGCTGCCAGGGGAGCGACGGGAAACCATTCCAGATGGAGCAGGGAAACGGACCCTTATCTGGAGCTGAGCCGGGGCAAACGGAGCTCCTTTTGAGTCTCGGAGGTCCCTCAAGTATTGTCTCGAGTGTGGACAGGTGGGGCGGGGAACTTCTTGGGTCACAGCAAGGAGGTAAAGGAGCCTTTCGAGATCCAAGAGGGAAGTGGTGATTTCCCCCAAGATGCCGCAGCGGACAAGGGCCTCAGCCCGCCTGCAGGGGAGAAGCTTCTGGTTCTTCTCACGTTACAGCGGGTTCCTCTCGAGTAACGATGACGACCCCAGAGACCCGCCCCTGTGGCCTCAGGAGAGGCCAGTATCCGTGCCAGTTGCCAGGTGCCTCTGTAAATTCCTCCCCAGTCGTGGCCGGGTCCTCAGTCCTTGTCTGGTGCTGAGGCCAGAGCTGGAGCTTTCCTTGCCCATGCTGACATATGTCTTGGGGTTCCCCTGGAGCCCTGACAGGGGAGTCAGGCCTCGTCTGGAATGGAGACTTGCATGACCGCTTTCCTGACCTGCTGCAGCAGCAGTGTCAGGCTCCATGTCAAGTGGACACAGCGATCTGTGGCTTGCCCTCGAGGTACCAAAGGGCTGTCACACGTGCCAGCGTGTCAGGCATCAAGCCTCAGGCTGACAGGCTAAAGCAGTGCAGGCAGTCAGGTTCATCTGCAGTGGACGAGGCATTTTGTAGTCTTGTGGAATGGTGGCCCAACCCCTGATTCTCCTCCCGACTTTCCTGGTGCGAGCGCCTCTACTTGGGATGACTGACTCTTCTGGTTCGAGCATCTCCTCTTGGGATGTGAGGGCAGGGCCAGGAACCCTTTCCCGACGGAACAGGGAAAGGGACCCTCATCTGGAGCTGAGCAGGAGCAAACAGCTCTCCTCATCAGTCACAGCGGGACCCTCGGGTTTTCTCTCGAATGGGTTCAGGTGGGGCGGGGAAGTTATTGGGTCACAGCAAGTAGGTGAAGGAGCCTTTCGAGGTCCAAGAGGGAAAGGGTGATTCCCCCAAGACACAGCAGCATACAAGGGCCTCAGCCCACCTGCAGGGCAGAAGCTTCTGCTTTTTCTCGAGTTACGACGAGAATTCCAGGGACCCGCCCCTGTGGCCTCAGGAGAGGCCAGTATCCGTGCCAGTTGCCAGGCGCCTCTGAAAATTCCTCCTCAGTCATACACGGGTCCTTAGTCTTCGTCTGGTGATGAGGCTGGAGCCTGAGCTTTCCAAGCCCGTGCTGACAAAGGTCTTGGGGTTCCCCTTTAGGCGCCACAGGGGAGTCAGGTCTCGTTTAGTCACGAGACGTGCACGGCCGCTTGTCTCCTCAGCTGCAGCAGCAGTATAAGGCTCCCTGTTGAGCGGACACAGGGATCTGTGACTTACCCTAGAGGTACCCCAGGGCTGTCACAGGTGTCAGTGTGTCAGGTGTAGAGCCTCAGGCTGACATTCGAGGCAGTGTAGTTCAGTCACGTTCAGCTGGAGTGGACGAGGCATTTGGGGTTTTGCGGAATGGTGGCCCAAACCTTGATGCTCCTCCTGACACTCCTGGTGTGAGTGCATCCTCTTGGGCTGCCAGGGGAGCGACGGGAAACCATTCCAGATGGAGCAGGGAAACGGACCCTTATCTGGAGCTGAGCCGGGGCAAACGGAGCTCCTTTTGAGTCTCGGAGGTCCCTCAAGTATTGTCTCGAGTGTGGACAGGTGGGGCGGGGAACTTCTTGGGTCACAGCAAGGAGGTAAAGGAGCCTTTCGAGATCCAAGAGGGAAGTGGTGATTTCCCCCAAGATGCCGCAGCAGACAAGGGCCTCAGCCCGCCTGCAGGGGAGAAGCTTCTGGTTCTTCTCACGTTACAGCGGGTTCCTCTCGAGTAACGATGACGACCCCAGAGACCCGCCCCTGTGGCCTCAGGAGAGGCCAGTATCCGTGCCAGTTGCCAGGTGCCTCTGTAAATTCCTCCCCAGTCGTGGCCGGGTCCTCAGTCCTTGTCTGGTGCTGAGGCCAGAGCTGGAGCTTTCCTTGCCCATGCTGACATATGTCTTGGGGTTCCCCTGGAGCCCTGACAGGGGAGTCAGGCCTCGTCTGGAATGGAGACTTGCATGGCCGCTTGCCTGACCTGCTGCAGCAGCAGTGTCAGGCTCCATGTCAAGTGGACACAGCGATCTGTGGCTTGCCCTCGAGGTACCAAAGGGCTGTCACACGTGCCAGCGTGTCAGGCATCAAGCCTCAGGCTGACAGGCTAAAGCAGTGCAGGCAGTCAGGTTCATCTGCAGTGGACGAGGCATTTTGTAGTCTTGTGGAATGGTGGCCCAACCCCTGATTCTCCTCCCGACTTTCCTGGTGCGAGCGCCTCTACTTGGGATGTGAGGGGAGCGCCGGGAACCCTTTCCCGATGGAGCAGTTAAAGGGACCCTTCTCTGGAGCTGAGCATGGGCAAAGGGGCTCCTCTTCAGTCATGGCGGGACACTGGGGGTCCTCTCTAGTGGGGATGGGTGGGGCGGGGAACTTCTTGGGTCACAGCAAGAAGTGGAAGGACCATTTTGAGATCCAAGAGGGATGGGGTGATTTCCCCTGAGACACTGCAGTGGACAAGGGCCTCAGCCCACCTGCAGGAGAGAAGCTTCTGGTTTTTCTCGACTTATGGCAGTGTCCTCTCGAGTTACGACCGGGACTCCAGGGATGCACCCCTGTGGCCTCAGGAGAGGCCAGTCTCCCTGCCAGTTGCCATGCACCTCTAGGAATCCTCCCGAGTCGCCCCTGGGTCCTAAGTCCTCGTCTGGTGCTGGGCCAGAGCCTGAGCTATCCTTGCCCATGCTGACATATGTCTTGGGGTTCCCCTGGAGCCCGGACAGGGGAGTCAGGCCTCATCTTGAATGGAGATGTGCACGGCTGCTTGCCTCTACAGCTGTGGCATCAATGTCAGGCTCCTCGTTGAGTGGACACAGGGATCTGTGTCTTGCCCTCGAGGTACCCCAGGCCTGTCACACGTGCCAGTGTGTTGGGCATCAAGCCTCGGGGTGACAGTAGAGGCAGTGCGGGGCAGTCAGGTTCATCTTGAGTGAACGAGGCCTTTGGGGGGGTCTTTGAATTGTGACCCAACCCCTGATGCTCCTCTCGACTCTCCTGGTGTGAGCGCCTCCTCGTAGGATGCGAGTGGTGTGCCGGGAATCCTTTCCTGACAGAGCAGGGAAAGGGACACTCATCTGGAACTGAGAAGGGGCAAATGGGGCTCTTCTTGAGTTGGGCGGGACCTCGGCGTTCCTCTCCAGTGGGGACAGTTGAGGCTGGGAACGTCTTGGGTCACAGCAAGTATGTGAAGGAATATTTTGAGGTCCACGAGGAAAAGGGTGATTTCCCCTGAGATGCCAGTGTGGACAAGAGCCTCACCCCATCTGCAGGGGAGAAGCTTCTGGTTTTCCTCGAGTTGTGATGGGGTCCTCTCGAGTTACCATGCAAACCCCAGGGACACGGCCCTGTGTTCTCAGGAGAGGCCATTCTCCGTGCCAGTTGTCAGATGCCTCTGAGGATTCCTCCTCAGTGGTCGCCGGGTCTGCAGTCCTGGTCTTGTGCTGAGGCCGGAGCCTGAGCTTTCCATGCCCATGCTGACATAGGTCTTGGGGTTCCCCTGGAACTCCTACAGGGGAGTCAGGTCACATCTCCCCTGGAGACGTGCATGGCCGCTTGCCTCCCCTGTGGCAGCAGCAGTGTCAGGCTCCCCGTCGTGCTGACACAGGGATCTGTAGCTTGCACTCCAGGTACCCCAGGGCTGTCACACGTTCCAGTGTGTTGGGCTTTGAGCCTCGGGCTGACAGTCCAGGCAGTGTAGAGCAGTCAGGTTCATCTGGAGTGGATGAGGCATTTGGGGTCTTGGGGGATGCTGGCCCTACCCCTGATGCTCCTCCCGACTCTCCTGGTGTGAGCGTTTTCTCTAGGGATGTGAGGGGAGTGTCGGAAAACCTTTCCCAAAGGTGAAGGGAAAAGGACCCTCATCTGGAGCTGAGCGGGTGCAAACGGGGCTCCTCTTGATTCGCGACGGGACCCACGGGGTTCCTCTCGAGTGGGGATGGGCAGGGCGGGGAACTTCTTGGATCACAGGAAGTTTGTGAAGGAGACTTTCGAGGTCCTAGAGGGAAGAGGTGATTTCCCCTGAGACAACACAGCGGACAAGGGCCTCAGCCCGCCTGCAGGGTTTAAGCTTCTGGTTTTTCTCGAGTTACGGCAGCGTCCTCTCGAGTTATGACGGGAACCCCAGGGACCCGCCCTGTGGCCTCTGGAGAGGCCAGTATCCATGCCAGTTGCCAGGCGCCTCTGGGAATTCCTCCTCAGTCGTCAACAGGTACTTTGTTCTCGTCTGTTGCTGAGGCCAGAGCCTGAGCTTTCCTCGCCCGTGCTGACAAAGGTCTTGGGGTTCCCGTCTAGCCGCCACACGGGAGTCAAGTCTCGTTGACTCGAGACGTGCACGGCCGCTTGCCTCCCCAGCTGCAGCAGCATTGTAAGGCTCCCCGTCAAGCGGACACAGGGATCTGTGACTTGACCTCGAGGTACTACCCAGGGCTGTCACATGTGCCAGTGTGTCAGGCGTTGAACCTCGGTGTGACAGTCGAGGAAGTGCAGGGCAATCAGGTTCATCTGGAGTGGACGAGACATTTGGGGCTTCAGGAATTGTGGCCCGACCCCTGATGCTCCTCCCGACTCTCCTGGTAAGAACGGCTCCACTTGGGATGTTAGGGGAGCTCCCAGAACCCTTTCCCAAAGGAGCAGGGAAAGGGACAATCAGCTGGAGCTGAGCAGGGGCAAACAGGGCTCTTCTTGACTCACGGTTGAATGGTCAGAATTTGTCCTGAGTGGGGATGGGAGGGGCAGGGAACTTCATTGGTCACAGCAAGGGTATGAAGGAGCCTTTCGAGGTCCAAGAGGGAAGGGGTGATTTCCCATGAGACAACAAAGCTGACAAGGTCCTCATTCCGCCTGCAGGGGAGAAGGTTCTGGTTTTCCTCGAGATGTGTTGGGGTCCTCTCGAGTTACGACGGGGACCCCAGTGACCCACCCCTGTGGCCTCAGGAGAGGCCAGTCTCCATGCCAGTTGCCAGGCACCTCTGGGGATTCCTCCTCAGCCGTCGCAGGGTACTCAGTCCTTGTCTGGTGCTGAGGCCGCAGCCTGAGTTTTCCTCATCCGTGCTGACAAAGGTCTTGGGGTTCCCATTGAGCCACCACAGGGGAGTCAGGTCTCGTTTAGTTTTGAGATGTGCACAGCCGCTTGCCTCCCCAGCTGCAGCAGCAGTGTAAGGCCCTCAGTCGAGCAGACACAGGGATCTGTGAGTTGACCTCGAGGTACTACCCAAGGCTGTCACACATGCCAGTGTGTCAGGTGTTGAGCCTCGGTGTGACGGTCGAGGCAGTGTAGGGCAGTCAGGTTCACTTGGAGTGGAGGAGATATTTGGGGATGTTGAGGAATGGTGGCCCGGTCCCTGATGCTCCTCCCGTCTCTCATGGTGCAAGCGGCTGTTCTTGGGATGTGAGGGGAGCGCAAAGACCCCTTTCCCAATGAGCAGAAAAAGGGACAAACATCTGGAGCCGAGCAGGGCCAAACAGGGCTCCTCTTGAGTCGCATCAGTACCATCGGGGTTTCTATCGAATGGGGATTGGTGGGGCGGGAACTTCTTGGGTCACAGCAAGAATGTGAAGGAGCCTTTTGAGGTCAAAGAGGTAAGGGGTGATTTCCCCCCAGATGCTGCAGGGGACAAGGGCTGCACCCCACTTGCAAGGGAGAATCTTCTGGTTTTTCTCGAGTTGAGGCGGGGTTTCTCGAGTTATGACAGGGAGCCCATGGACCCGCCCCTGTGGCCTCAGGAGAGGTCAGTCTCCAATCCAGTTGCCATGCGCCTCTGGGGATTCCTCCCCAGTCATCGCCGGGTCCTCAGTCTTCGTCTGGTCCTGAAGCTGGTGCCTGAGCTTTCCTCGCCCATGCTGACATAAATCTTGGGGTTCCCATGGAGCCCCCACAGGGGAGTCAGGCCTCATATCGCCTGGAGACGTGCACTGCTGCTTGCCTCCACAGCTTCACCAGCAGTGTCAGGCTTCCAGTCGAGCGGATACAGAGGGAAGGTGTGATTTCCCCTGAGACGCCACAGCGGACAAGGACCTCACACCGCCTGCAAGAAAGAAGGTTTTGGTTTTTTTCGAGTTGTGGCTGGTCCTCTCGAGTTAGGACTGGGACCCCAGGGACCCACCCCTGTGGCCTCAGAAGAGGCCAGTCTCTGTGCCAGTTGCCAGGCGCCTCTGGGGAATCCTCCCCAGTCGTCGCTGGGTCCTCAGTCCTCGTCTGGTGCTGAGGCCTGAGCCTGAGCTTTCCTCACCCTTGCTGACATAGGTCTTGGGGTTCCCCTGGATCCCCCACAAGGAGTTAGGCCTCGTCTAGCCTGGAGACGTGCACGGACGCTTGCCTCCCCAGCTGCTGCAGAAGTGTCAGGCTCGCTGTTGAGCGGACACAGGGATATGTGGCTTTTGCTTGAGGTACCCCAGGCTGTCATACGTGTCATTATGTTGGGCATCTATCCTTGGGGTGACAGTCAGTGCAGTGCAGGCCAGTCAGCTTCATCTGGAGTGAACGAGGCATTTGGGGTCTTGAGGAATGGTGGCAAGACCTGTGATGCTCCTCCCGACTGTCCTGGTGTGAGCGTCTCCTGTTGGGATGTGAGGGGAGTCATGGGAACCCTTTTTCTATAGAGCAGGAAAGGGGCCCTCATCTGGAGCTCAGCAGGGGCTAACGGGGCTCCTTTTGAGTCTTGGCAGGACCCTTGGTGTTCCTCTTGAGTGGGGACGGGTGGGGCGGGGAACTTCTTGGGTCACAGCAAGAAGGTGAATGACCCTTTTGAGGTCCAAGAGAGAAGGGATGATTTCCCCCGCGACGCCACAGCAGACAAGGTCCTCACCCCGCCTGCAGAGGAGAATCTTTTGGTTTTTCTCAAGCTGTGGTGGGGTCATCTCGAGTTACGATGGGGACCTATGGGACTCGCCCCTGTGGCCTCAGGAGAGGCCAGTCTCCGTGCCAGTTGCAGGCGCCTCTGGGGATTCCTCCACAATCGTTGCCGGGTGCTCAGTCCTCGTCTTGTGCTGATGCCGGAGCCTGAGCTTTCCTCAACCATGCTCATCTAGGTCTTGGAGTACCCCTGGGGCCCCCACAGAGGAGAAAGGCCTCCTCTTGCTTGGAGACCTGTACGGCCACTTGCCTCCCCAGCTGCAGCAGCGGTGTCAGGCTTCCCGTCGAGCAGACACAGGAATTTGTGGCTTGCCCTCGAGGTACCTGAGGGCTGTCACACTTGCCAGTGTGTCTGGCGTCAAGTGTCGTGGTGACAGTCGAGGCAGTGCAGGGCAGTCAGGGTCTGCTGGAGTGGACTAGGCATTTGGGGGTCTTGGGCAATGGTGGCCCGACCCCTGGTGCTCCTGCCGACTCTCCTGGTGTGAGCACCTCTTTCTGGGATGTGAGGGGAGCGCCGGGAATCCTTTCCCGATGGAGCAGGGAAAGAGAGCCTCATCTGGAGCTGAGTAGAGGCAAACAGGGCTCCTCTTGAGTCGCAGAGGGTACCATCGGGAATCCACTCAAGTGTGGACGGGTGGGGCAGGGAACTTCTTGGGTCACAGCAAGGGTGTGAAGGAACCTTTCGAGGTCCAAGAGGGAAGGGGTGAGTTCTCCCAAGACAAGGCAGCAGACAAGAGACTCAGCCCACCTGCAGCAGAGAAGCTTCTGATTTTTCTCGTGTTACGGTGGGATCCTCTCGAGTTAAGACGGGAACCCCAGGGAACCGCCCCTGTGGCCTCAGGAGAGGCCAGTTTCCGTGCCAGTTGCCAGGAGCCTCTGGGAATTCCTCCTCAGTGGTCACCGAGTCCTGAGTCCTCGTCTAGTGCTGAGGCTGGAGCCTGAGCATTCCTCGCCCATGCTGACTTAGGTCTTGGGGTTCCCCTCGAGCCCCCACAATGGAGTCAGGCCTCATTTAGCCTGGAGAGGTATACGGCCACATGCCTCTCCAGCTGCAGCAACTGTGTCAGGCTTCCTGTCGTGCAGACCTAGGAATCTGTGTCTTGTCCTAGATGTACTACCCAGGGCTTTCACACGTGCCAGTGTGTCAGGCGTCGAGCCTCGGGGTGACAGTCGATGCAGTGCAGGGCAGTCAGGTTCATCTGAAGTGGGAGAGACATTTGGGGGACTTCGGGAATCGTGGCCTGACCCCTGATGCTCCTCCCGACTCTCCTGGTAAGAACGGCTCCACTTGGGATGCGAGAGGAGCACCCGGAACCCTTTCCCAAAGGAGCAGGGAAAGGGACAATCAGCTGGAGCTGAGCAGGGGCAAATGGGGCTCTTCTTGACTCACAGTGGGACCGTCGAAATTCGTCCCAAGTTGGGACGGGAGGGGCAGGGAACTTCTTTGGTCACAGCAAGGGTATGAAGGAGCCTTTCCAGGTCCAAGAGGGAAGGGGTGATTTCCCATGAGACAACGAAGCTGACAAGGTCCTCATTCCGCCTGCAGGGGAGAAGGTTCTGGTTTTCCTCGAGATGTGTTGGGGTCCTCTCGAGTTACGATGGGGACCCCAGTGACCCACCCCTGTGGCCTCAGGAGAGGCCAGTCTCCATGCCAGTTGCCAGGTACCTCTGGGGATTCCTTCTCAGCCGTCGCAGGGTACTCAGTCCTTGTCTGGTGCTGAGGCCGCAGCCTGAGCTTTCCTCATCCGTGCTGACATAGGTTTTGGGGTTTCCCTGGAGACCTTTCAGGGGATTCAGGCCTCGTCTCGCCTGGAGACGTGCACTGCTGCTTGCCTCCCCAGCTTCAGCAGCAGTGTAAGTCTTCCCGTCGAGCAGACACAGGGATCTCTGGCTTGCCCTCGAGGTACCCCAGGGCTGTCACCCGTGTCAGTGAGTCAGGCGTCAGGCCTCGGGGTGACAGTCGAGGCAGTGCAGGCCAGTCAGGTTCATCTGAAGTGGATGAAGTCTTTGGGGGATTTGGGGAATGGTCGCAAGACCCCTGATGCTCCTCCTGACTCTCATGTTGCGAGCGGCTCCTCTTGGGATGTGAGACGAGCGCCGGGAAACCTTTCCAGACATAGCAGGGAAAGGGACCAACATCTGGAGCTGAGCAGGTGCAAACAGGGTTCTTCTTGAGTCGCGGCGGGACCGACAGGGTTCGTCTTGAGTGGGGATGAGTGGCCCGGGGAACTTCGTGGGTCACAGCAAGGGGGTGAAATAGCCTTTCGAGGTCCAAGAGGGAACAGGTGATTTCCCTTCAAGAAGTCGCAGCGGACAAGGGCCTAACCCCGCCTGCAAGGGAGAACCTTCTGGTTTTTAACGAGTTGCGGCGGGGTCCTCTTGAGAGACGATGGCGACCCCAGGGACCTGCTCTTGAGGCCTCAGGAGAGGCCAGTCTCCATGCTAGTTGCCATGTGCCTGTGGGGATTCCTCAAGAGTCATCACAGGGTCCTCAGTCCTCGTCTGGTCCTGAGGCCGGAGCCTGAGCTTTCCTCACCCATGCTGACATAGGCTTTGGGTTTCCCCTGTAGCCCCACAGCAGACTCAGGCCTCGTCTCACCTGGAGACATGTATGGCTGCTTGCCTCCCAGCTGCAGCAGCAGTGTCAGACACCCTGTCGTGCGGACACAGGGATCTGTGGCTTGCCCTTGAAGTACTCCAGGGCTGTCACACTTGGCAGTGTGTCGGGCATCGTGCATCGGGTTGACAGTCGAGGCAGTGCAGTGCAGTCAGGTTCATGTGGAGTGGACGAGGCATTTGGAGGTCTTGGGAAACTGTGGCCCAAATCTGATGCACCTGCCGACTCTCCTGGTGCGATCTCCTTCTCTTGGGATGCGAGGGGAGCGCCTGGAACCCTTTCCCAACAAAGAAGGGAAAGGGACCCTCATCTGGAGCTGAGCAGAGACAAACGTGCTCCTCTTGAATCTCAGCGGGACCCTCGGTGTTCCTCTCGAGTGGGTATGGTTGGAGGGTGGAACTTCTTGGGTCATATCAAGGGGGTGAAAGAGCCTTTCGAGGTCCAAGATGGAACAGGTGATTTCTCTCTAGAAGTCGCAGCGGACAAGGGCCTCACCCCGCCTACAGGGGAGAAGCTTCTGTTTTTTCACGAGTTGCAGCAGGGTCCTCCTGAGAGACGATGGGGACTCCAGGGACCTGCTCCTGTGGCCTCAGGAGAGGCCAGTCACCATGCAAGTAGACAGGTTCCTCTGGGGATTCCTCCCCAGTCATTGACGGGTCCTCAGTCCTCGTCTGGTGCTGAGGCCGGAGCCTGAGCTACCCTTGCCCATGCTGACATATGTCTTCTGGTTCCCCTGGAGCCCCCACAGGGGAGTCAGGCCTCGTCTCGAATGGAGACGTGCACAGTCGCTTGCCTCCCCAATTGAAGCAGCAGTGTCAGGCCCACTGTTGAGCTGACACAGGGATCTGTGGCTTGCCCTCTAGTTACCCCAGGGCTGTCACACGTGCCAGTGTGTCGGGCATCGGGCCTCGGGGTGACAGTTGAGGCAGTGCAGTGCAGTCAGGTTCATGTGGAGTGGACAAGGCATTTGGGGGTCTTGGGAAACGGTGGCACAAATCCTGATGCACCTGCCGACTCTCCTGGTGGGATCTCCTTCTCTTGGGATGCGAGGGGAGCGCCAGCAACCCTTTCCTGACAAATATGGGAAAGGGACCCTCATCTTGAGCTGAGCAGGGACAAACGGGGCTCCTCTTGAATCTCGGTGGGACCCTCGGGGTTCCTCTCGAGTGGGTACATTTCGAGCGTGGAACTTCTTGGTTCACATCAAGGGGGTGAAAGAGCCTTTCGATGTCCAAGAGGGAACGGGTGATTTTCCCCGAGACGTCGCAGTGGACAAGAGCCTCACCCCACCTACAGGGGAGAAGCTTCTGGTTTTTCACGAGTTGTGGCAGGGTCCTCCTGAGAGACAATGGGGACCCCAGGGACCCACTCCTGAGTCCTCAGGAGAGGCCAGTCACCGTGCCTGTAGACAGGTTCCTCTGGGGATTCCTCCCCAGTAACCACCGTGTCCTCAGTCCTTGTCCGGTGCTGAGGCCAGAGTCAGGCCTCGTCTCATTTGGAGACGTGCACGGCCGCTTGCCTCCCCAGTTGCAGCAGCAGTGTCAGGCTCGCCGTTGAGCGGACACAGGGATCTGTGGCTTGTCCTTGAGGTACCCCAGGCTGTCACACATGCCAGTGTGTCGGGTGTTGAGCCTTGGGGTGACATCGGTGCAGTGCAAGCCAGTCAGGTTTATCTGTAGTGGACAAGGCCTTTGGGGGTCTTGGGGAATGGTGGCAAGACCCCTGATTCTCCTCCCGACTCTGCTGGTGTGAGCATCTTCTGTTGGGATGTGAGGGGAGTGCTGGGAACCTTTTCCCGACAGAGAAGGAAAGGGACCCTCATCTGAAGCTCAGCAGGGGCTAACGGGGCTCTTCTTGAGTCTTGGTGGGACCCTCAGGGTTCCTCTCGAGTGGGGACGGGTGGGGCGGGGAACTCCTTGGGTCAAAGCAAGAAGGTGAAGGACATTTCGAGGTCCAAGAGAGAAGGGGTGATTTCCCCCGAGACGCCCCAGCAGACAAGGGCCTCACCCCTTCTGCAGAGGAGAAGCTTTGGTTTTTCTCAAGTTGCAGTGGGGTCCTCTCGTGTTATGATGGGTACCACAGGGACCCAACCCTATGGCCTCAGAAGAGGCCAGTCTCCGTGCCATTTGCCAGGCACCTCTAGAGTTACTTCCGCAGTTGTTGCCGGGTCCTCAGTCCTCGTCTGATGCTGAGACTGGAGCCTGATGTTTCCTCGCCCGTTCTGACATACGTCTTGGTTTTCCCCTGGAGCCCCCACAGCAGAGTCAGGCCTCATCTTGCCTGGAGATGTGCACAACCGCTTGCCTCCCCAGCCGCAGCAGCAGTGTCAGACTCCCCGTGGAGCAGACACAGGGAACTGTGGCTTGTCTTCGAGGTACCCCAGGGCTGTCACACGTGCCATGTGTCGGGCGTCGAGCCTGGGGATGACAGTCGAGGCATTGCAGAATAGTCAGGATCATCTGGAGTGGACAAGGTATTTGGGGGTCTTATGCAATGATGGCCTGACCACTGATGCTTCTTCTGAATTTCCTGGTGTGAGCACCTCTTCTTGGGACGTGAGGGGAGTGCCGAGAACCCTTTCCCTTAGGAGCAGGGAAAGGGACCCTCATCTGGATCTTAACAAGGGCAAACGGGGCTCCTCTAGAGTCTCGGTGGGACCATCGGGGTTCTTCTCAAGCAGGGACAGGCTGGGCAGGGAACTTCTTGTGTTACAGCAAGGGGTGAAGGAGACTTTCGAGGTCCAAGAGGGAAAGGGTGATTTCACCAGAGACGCAGCAGCAGACAATGGCCTCACGCCGACTGCAGGGGGGAAGCTTCTGGTTTTTCTCGAGTGGCAGCGGGGTCCTCTCGAGTTACGACAGGGATCCCAGGAACCCGCCCCTGTGGCATCAGGAGAGGCCAGTCTTCCTGCCAGTTGCCAAGCACCTTGGGGATTTCTCAACAGTCTTCACAGGGTCCTCAGTCCTCCTCTGGTGCTTAGGCTGGAGCCTGAGCTTTAATCGCCCCTGCTGACATAGGTCTTGGGGTTCCCCTGGAGCCCCACAGTGGAGTCAGGCCTCGTCTCGCCTGCAGAAGTGCATGGCCGCTTGCCTTTCCAGCTGCAGCAGCATTGTCAGACTCCCCATAGAGCGGACACAGGGAACTGTGGCTTGCCCTCGAGGTACCCAGGGCTGTCACATGTGCCATGTGTTGAGCGTCGGACTGGGTGTGACAGTCGAGGCATTGCAGGGTAGTCAGCATCATCTGGAGTGGATGAGGCATTTGGGAGTCTTGAGGAATAGTGGTCGACTCTCCTGGTGGGAGGGCCTCTTCTTAGGATGCTAGTGGAGTGCCAGGAAATTTTTCCAGGCATAGCAGGGAAAGGGACCCTCATCTGGAGCTGAGCATGTGCAAACGGGGCTTCTCTTGAGTGCTGGTGGGACCCTCGGGGTTCCTCTCGTGTGGGGATGGGTGGGGCGTGTAACTTCTTGGGTCACAGCGAGGGGGTGAAGGACTCTTTTGAGGTCCAAGAGGGAAGGGGTGATTTCCCCTGAGACACCGCAGCGGACAAGGGCCTCACACCATGTGCACGGGAGAAGCTTCTGGTTTTTCTCGAGTTGCTGTGGGTCCTCTCCAGTTACGACGGGGACCCCAAGGACCTGCCCCTGTGGCCTCAGGAGAGGCCAGTCTCTGTGCCAGTTGCCAGGCGCCTCTGGGGTTTCCTCCCCAGTCGTCGCCGGGTCCTCAGTCCTAGTCTGGTGCTGAGGCCAGAGCCTGAGCTTTCCTCACCCATGCTGACTTAGGTCTTGGCGTTCGTCTGAAGCCCCCACAGAGGAGTCAGGCCTCTTCTCGCCTGCAAACGTGCATGGCCGCTTGCCTCCCACGCTGCAGAAGCAGTGTGAGGCTCTTCTGCGAGCGGACACAGGGATCTGTGGCTTGCCCTCGAGATACACGAGGGCTTTCACAAGTGCCAGTGTGTCTGGAGTCAAGGGTCGGGGTGACAGTCGAGGCAGTGCAGGGCAGCAGGGTCTGCTGGAGTGAACGAGGCATTTGGGGGTCTTTGGGAATGGTGGCATGATCCCTGATGCTACTCCTGACTCTCCTGGTGCGAGCACCGCCTCTTGGGATACGAGGGGAGTGCCGGGAACCCTTTCCTGACGGAGTAGGGAAATGGACCCTCCTCTGGAGCTGAGCAGGGCCAAACGGGGCTCCTCTTGAGTCTCTTCTGGACCCTCCGGGTTGCTCTTGAGTGGGGACGGGTGGGGCAGGGAACATCCTGGGTCACAGCAAGGGGTGAAAGAGGCTTTCAAGGTCCAAGAGGGAAGGGGTGATTTCACCAGAGACACAGCAGCAGACAAAGGCATCATCCCGCCTGCAGGGGAGAAGTTTCTGGTTTTTCTCGAGTTGCGGTGGGGTCCTCTCGAGTAACGATGGAGACCCCAGGGACACGCCGCTCTGGCGTCAGGAGAGGCCAGATTCCGTGCCAGTTGCCAGGCACCTCTGGGAATTCTTCAACAGTCGTCAAAGGGACCTCAGTCCTCGTCTGGTGCTTAGGCTGGAGCCTGAGCTTTCCTCACCCGTGCTGACATAGGTCTTGGGGTTCTCCTGGAGCCCCACAGAGGAGTCAGGCCTCGTCTCGCTGATTGCCTCCCCAGCTGCAGCAGCAGTGTCAGTCTCCCTGTCAATCGGACACAGTTATCTGTGGCTTGCCCTCGAGGTACCCCAGGGCTGTCACACGTGCCATGTGTCAGGCATCGAGCCTCAGAGTAACAGTCGAAGCAGTGCAGGGCATTCAGGTTAATCTGGAGTGGACAAGGCATTTGGGGGTCTTGGGGAATGGTGACCCGACCCCTGATGCTCCTCCCGATTCTCCGCGTGTGAGCGCCTCCTCATGGGATGCGAGGGGATTGCTGGGAACACTTTCCCTAAGGAGCAGGGAAAGCTACCCTCATCTGGAGCGTATCAAGTGCAAATGGCGCTCCTCTTGATTCGAGACGGGACCTTCGGGGTTCTTCTCAGGCGGGGACAGGTTGGGCGGGGAACTTCTTGGGTCACAGCAAGAGTGTGCAGGAGCCTTTCGAAGTCCAACAGGGAAGGGGTGATTTCCCCCGAGATGCCAGAGCGGACAAGGGCCTCAACCCACCTAGAGCGGAGAAGCTTCTGGTTTTTCTCGAGTTGCAGCAGGGTCCACTCGAGTTATGATGGGGACCCCAGGGACCCACCCCTGTGGCCACAGAAGAGGCCAGTCTCCATGCCAGGTGCCAAGCGCTTCTCGGGATTCCACTCCAGTCATTGCCGGGTCCTCAGTTTTAGTCTGGTGCTGAGGCTGGAGCCTAGCTTTCCTTGCCCGTGCTGACATAGGTCTTGCGGTTCCCCTAGAGCCCCGACAGGGGAGTCAGACCTCATCTCGCCTGGAGACGTGCACGGCCTTGTGCCTCCCCAGCTGCAGCAGCAGTGTCAGGCTCCTCGTCGTGCGGACACAGGGATCTGTGGCTTGCCATCTAGGTACTCCAGGGTTGTCACACGTGCCAGTGTGTTGGGCATCATGCATTGGGGTGACATTCGAGGCAGTGCAGTGCAGTCAGGTTCATGTGGAGTGGACGAGGCATTTGAGGGTCTTGGAGAATGGTAGCCCAAATCCTGATGCACCTGCCAATTCTCCTGGGTGATCTCCTTCTCTGGGGATGCGAGGGGAGCGCCAGCAACCATTTCCCAACAATGAAGGGAAAGGGACCCTCATCTGGAGCTGAGCAGGGACAAACGGGGTTCCTCTTGAGTCTCGGCAGGACCCTCGGGGTTCCTCTCAAGTGGGTACATGTGGAGCGTGGAACTTCTTGGGTCACAGCAAGGGGTGAAAGAGCCTTTCGATGTCCAAGAGGGAACGGGTGATTACCCTTGAGACGTCGCAGTGGACAAGGACCTCACCCCGCCTGCATGGGAGAAGCTTCTGGTTTTTCTCGAGTTGCGGCAGGGTCCTCTCGAGTGACGATGGGGACTCGACCCTGTGGACTTAGGAGAGGCCAGTCTCCATGCCATTTGCCAGGCGCCTCTGGGGATTCTTCCACAGTCTTCGCCTGCTCCTCAGTCCTCGACTGGTGCTGAAGCTGGAGCCTGAGCTTACCTCGTGCGTGCTGACATAGGGCTTGGGGTTCCCTTGGAGCCCCCACAGGGGAATGAGACCTCATCTCGCCTGGAGATGTGCACGGCCACTTTCCTCCCCAGTTGCAGCAGCAGTGTCAGGCTCCCCGTCAAGTGGACACAAGGATCTGTGGCCTCCCTCGAGGTACCCCAGGGCTGTCACCCGTGCCAGTGTGTCACACGTCGAACCTCAGAATGACAGTCGAGTCAGTGCAGATCAGTCAGGTTCATCTGGAGTAGCAAGGCATTAAGGGTCTGGGGAACGATGGCACGACACCTGATGCACTTCCCGACCATCCTGGTGTGAGTGCTTTCTCTTGGGATGCGAGGGGAGTTCCAGAAACCCTTTCTCGACGGAGGAAGGAATGGGACCCTCATCTGGAGCTAAGCAGGGTGAAACAGGGCTCCTCTTGAGTCGCGACGGAACCCTCGGGGTTCCTTTCGAGTGGGGACGAGTGNCTGATGCACTTCCCGACCATCCTGGTGTGAGTGCTTTCTCTTGGGATGCGAGGGGAGTTCCAGAAACCCTTTCTCGACGGAGGAAGGAATGGGACCCTCATCTGGAGCTAAGCAGGGTGAAACAGGGCTCCTCTTGAGTCGCGACGGAACCCTCGGGGTTCCTTTCGAGTGGGGACGAGTGAGGCGTTGAAATTCTTCGGTCACTGCAAGGATGTGAAGGAGCCTTTTGAGGTCCAAGAGGGAAGGGGTGATTTCTCCCGAGATTCTGCAGTGGAAAAGAGCCTCACCCCGCCTGCAGGGGAGAAGCTTCTGGTTTTTCTCGAATTGCCACTGGGTCCTCTCGAATTATGATGGGAACCCCAGGGACCCACCGTGGTGGCCTCAGGTGAGGCCAGTGTCCGTGCCAGTTGCAAGGCATCTCTGGGTATTCCTCCCCAGTCGTCTCCGGGTCCTGAGTCCTCATCTGTTGCTGATGTCACAGCCTGAGCTGCCTCACTCGTTGTGACATAGGGCTTGGGGTTCCCCTCGAGCCCCCACAGGGGAGGCAGGCTAGTCTTGCCTGGTGACATGCATGGCTGCTTGCCTCCCCAGCGGCAGCAGCAGTGTCAGGCTCCCCATCAAACGGAAACATGGATCTGTGGCTTGTCCTCGATGTACCCCAGTGTTGTCACACATGCCAGTGTGTTGGGCGTTGAGCCTTGGGGTGACAGTCTGGGCAGTGCAGGGCAGTGAGGTTCATCTGGAGCAGATGAGGCTTTGGGAGTCTGGGCAAATGGTGGCCTGAAACCTGATCCTCCTCCCGACACTCCTGGTGCAAGTGCCTCCTATTTGGAATTCAGGGGAGCGCTGGGAATCCTTTCCCGAGGCAGCAGGGAAAGGGACCCTCATCTGGAGCTGATCAGGGGAAAAAGAGGCTCCTCTTGAGTCACGATGGAACTGTCGGGGTTCCTTTCAAGTGTGGATGAGTGTGGCTGGGAACTTCTTGGGTCACTGCAAAGGGATGAATGAGCCTTTCAAGGTCCAAGAGTGAAGGGGTGATTTCTCCCAAGACGCCGAAGTGGACAAGGGCCTGGGCCTCACCCTGCTGGCAGAGAAGAAGCTTCTGTTTTTTCTCGAATGAGGGAAGGTCCTCTCGAGTTATGATGACGACCCCAGCGACCCGCCCCTGTGGCCTCAGGAGAGATCAGTTTCCATGCCATTTGCCATGTGCCTCTGGGGTTTCTCCACAATCGTCGCTGGGTCCTCAGTCCATGTCAGGTGCTGAGGCCGGAGCCTGAGCTTTCCTCGCCCGTGTTGACATAGGTCTTGGGGTTCCCCTGGAGCCCCCAGAGGGGAGTCAGGCCTCATGTCACCCGGAGAAGTGCCCGGCCTCTACCCTCCTCAGCTGCAGCAGCAGTGTCAGGCTCCCCATCGAGTGGACACAGGGATCTGTGGCTTGCCCTTGAGGTACCCCAGGGCTGTCACACGTGCCAGTGTGTTGGGCATCTAGTCTCGGGGTGACAGTCGATGCAGTGGAGGGCAGTCAGGTTCAGTTGGAGGGGACGAGGCATTTAGAGTTCTTGTGGAATGGTGGCCCGACCCCTGAGGCTTCTCCCAACTCTCCTGGAGTGAGCGCCTCCTCATGGGATGCGAGGGGAGCGCCGGGAAACCTTTTTTGATGAAGCAGGGAAAGGGACTCTCATTTGGAACTGAGCATGGGAAAACAAGACTCCTCTTGAGTCACGGCAGGAAACTCGGGGTTCCTTTCGAGTGGGGACGGGTGGGACGGGGAAACTCTTGGGTCACAGCAAGGGTGTGAAGGAGCCTTTACTGGTCCAAGAGGGAAGGGGTGATTTCCACTGAGACTCTGGAGCGGAAAAGTGCCACAACCCGCCTGCAGGGAGGAAGCTTCTGGTTTTTCTCGAGTTGCGGTAGGGTCCTCTAGAGTTATGACGAGGAACCCTGGAATGCATCCCTGTGGCCTCAGGAGAGGCCAGTCTCCATGCGAGTTGACAGGTGACTCTGGGGATTCCTTCCCAGTCGTCGCAGGGTCCTCAGTCCTCGTCGGGTGCTGAGGCCAGAGTATGAGCTTGCCTCGTCTGTGCTGACATAGGTCTTGGGGTTCCCCTGGAGCTCCCACAGTGGAGTCAGGCCTCGTCTCGCCTGGAGACATGCACTGCCGCTTTCCTCCCCAGCTGAAGCAGCACTGTCCGGCTCCCCGGTGAGTGGACACAGGGATCTATGGCTTGCCCTCGTGTTACCCTAGGGCGGTCTCACATGACAGTGTTTTAGGAGTCGAGCCTCGGGGTGACAGTCGTGGCAATGCAGAGCAGTCAGATTCATCTAGACTGGCTGAGGCATTGGGGGTGCTGGGGAATGGTGGCCCAACCCCTGTGTCTCCTGTCATCTTTCCTATTGCGAGTGCTTCATCTTCGGTTGCGAGTGCATCACAGGAAATCCTTTCCCGACAGAGCAAAAATAGGGCCCCTCTTCTGGAGTTGAGCAGGGGAACACGGGGCTCCTCTTGAGTCACAGCGGGACCCTGGGGGTTCCTCTGGAGTGGGGATGTGTGAGGCAGGAACTTTTTGGGTGACAGCAAGGGTGTGAGGGAGCCATTCGAGATCTTAGAGAGAAGGGGTGATTTCTGCTGAGATTCCGCAGCCAACAAGGGCCTCACCCCGTCTGCAGGGGAGAAGCTTCTGGTTTTTCTTGAGTTGCGGTTGAGTCCTCTTGAGTTACGATGGGGACCCCAGAGACCCGCCGCGGTGGCCTCAGGGGAGGCCAGTGTCCGTGCCAGTTGCAAGGCAGCTCTCCGGATTCCTCCCCAGTCGTCACCAGGTCCTGAGTCTTCGTCTGGTGCTGATGCCGCAGCCTGAGCTTTCCTCACACGTTGTGACATAGGGCTGGGGGTTCCCCTCAAGCCCCCACACGGGAGGAAGGCCTTGTCTCACCTGGAAATGTACATGGCTGCTTGCCTCCCCAGCGGCAGCAGCAGTGTCAAGCTCCCCATCGAGCGAACACAGGGATCTGTGGCTTACCCTCCTGGTACCCCAAAGCTGTCACACGTGCCAGTGTGTAGGGTGTCGAGCCTCAGGGTGACAATCGAGGCAGTGCAGGATAGTCAAGTTCATCTGAAGTGGACGAGGCATTTGGGTGTCTTGGGGAATGGTGGCCCGATCCCTGATGCTACCCTCGACTCTCAAGGTGCGAGCACCTCCTCTTGGGATGCGAGAGGAACACCGGGAACCCTTTCCTGATGGAGCAGGGAAAGGGACCCTCATCTGGAGCTGAACAGGGGAAAAGGGGGCTCCTCTTGAGTCACGGCAGGAACCTCGGGGTTCTTCTCGAGTGGGAACAGCTGGGGCGGGGAACTACTTGGGTCACAGCAAGTGTGTGAAGGAGCCGTTCCAGGTCCAAGAGGGAAGGGTTGATTTCCCCCGAGACGCCACAGCAGCCAAGGGCCTCACACACCTGCATGGGAGAAGGTTGTGGTTTTTCTCGAATTGCGGTGGGGTCCTGTTGAGTTATGACGGGGACCCCAGGGACCCGCCCTTATGGCCTCAGGAAAGGCCATTCTCCGTGCCAGTTGCCAGGCGCCTCTGGGGATTCCACCGCAGTCATCGCCGGGTCATCAGTCCTCGTCTGGTGCTGAGGCCGGAGCCTGAGCTTTCCTAGGCAGTGCTGACATAGGTCTTGAGGTTCCCCTGGAGCCCCATCAGGGGACTTAGGCCTCGTCTCACCTGGAGACGTGCACGGCCGCTTGCTTCCCCAGCTGCAGCAGCAGTGTCAGGCTCCCCGTAGTGCAGACACAAGGATCTGTGGCTTCCCCTCGAAGTACCCCAGGGCTGTCAGTCGGGTGTTGAGCCTCGGGGTGACAGTCTAGGCAGTGCAGGGCAGTCAGATTCATCTGAAGTGGACGAGGAATTTGGGTGTCTTGGCAAAATGTGGCTTGACCCCTGAGGCTCCTCCCGACACTCCAGGTGCAAGTGTCTAGTCTTGGGATATGAGGGTAGCGCCGGTAAACCATTCTCGATTGAGCAGAGAAAGTGTCCCACATCTGGAGCTGAGCAGGGGCAAACGAGGTCCCTCTCTAGTTGCAGCAATACACTCGGGGTTCCTCTCGAGTGGGGACGGGTGAGGCGGGAAACTACTTGAGTCACAGCAAGGGATTGAAGGAGCCTTCGAGGTCCAAGAGGGAAGGGGTGATTTCCCCCAAGACACAGAAGCAGATAGGGGCCTCACCCCGCCTGCAGGGGAGAAGCTTCTGGTTTTACTTGAGTTGTGGTGGGGAACTCTCGAGTTACGACGAGGACCTCATGGACCCTTCCCTTTGGCCTCAGGAGAGGCCAATCTCCGTGCCAGTTGCCAGGTGCCTCTGGAGATTCCTCCCCAGTCGTCGCCAGGTCATCAGTCCTCGTCTGGTGATTAGACCAGAGCCTGAGCTTTCCTCGCCTGTGCTGACATAGGTCTCTGTGTGCCGCTGGAGCCCCCATATTGGAGTCAGGCCTCGTCTCACTTCGAGACGTGCATGGCCGTTTGCCTACCCAGCTGCAGCAGCAGTGTCAGTCTCCCCGTCGTGCGGACACAGGGAACTGTGGCTTGATTCAAGGTACCTCAGGGCTGTCACACGTGCCAGTGTGCCGGGTGTCGAGCCTCGGATTGACGTTCGAGGCAGTATAGGGCAGTCAGCTTCATCTGGAGTGGACGAGGCATTTGGGGGTCTTGGGTAATGGTGGCCCGACCCCTGATGCTTCTCCCGACTCTCCTGGTGCCAGTGCCTCCTCTTATTATTTGAGAAGAGCGACGGGAATCCTTGCCTGACGGAGCAAGGAAAGGGATCCTCATCTGGAGTTGAGCACGTGTAAACGGGGCTTATTTGAATTGCGGCAAGGCCCACGGGGTTCCTCCCGAGTGGGGACGGGTGGGGCCGGGAAATTCCTGGGTCACAGCAAGGGTGTGAATGAGACTTTCGAGGTCCAAAAGGGAAGGGGTGATTTTCCCTGAGACGCCGCAGCAGACAAGGGCCTCACCCCGCCTGCAAAGAAGAAGCTTCTGGATTTTCTCGTGTTGAGGCGAGGTCCTCTCGACTTATGATGGGGACCCCAGGGACCCGCCTCAGTGGCCTCAGGAGAAGCGAGTCTCCATGTCAATTGCCAGGCACATTTGGGCATTCCTACCCAGTCGTCACCAGGTCCTCAGTCCTCGTCTGTTGCTGAGGCTGTAGCCTGAGCTTTCCTCGCCCATGCTGACATAGGTCTTGGGGGACCCCTGGAACCCCCACAGGGGAATCAGGCTTCATCTCGCCTGGAGACGTGCACTGCTGCTTGCCTCCCCAGCTGCAGCAGCAGTGTCATGCTCACAGTCAAGCGGACACAGGGATCTGTGGCTTGACCTCGAGGTACCTTGGGCTGTCACAGGTGCCAGTGTGTCAGGCATCCAGCCTTGGTGTGACAGTCGAGGCAGTGTAAGGCAGTCAGGTTCATCTCGAGTGGAGGAGACATTTGAGGATCTTGAGGAATGGTGGCTCGAACCCTGATGCTCCTCCTGAGTTTCCTGGGGCGAGCCCCTCTTCCTGGGATTTGACAGGAGCGCCGGGAAACCTTTACAGACGTAGCAGGGAAAGGGACCCTCATCTTGAGCTGAGCATGGGCAAACGGGGCTTCTCTTGAGTCGCAGTGGGACCCTCGGGGTTCATCTCATGTGGGGACGGGTGGAGCGGGAAACTTCTTGGGTCACACCCAGGGTGTGAAGGACCCTTTCGAGGTCCAAGAGGGAAGGGGTGATATCCCCCAAGATGCCGCAGCAGACGAGGGCCTCAGGCTGACTGCAGGAAGGAAGCTTCTGGTTTTTCTCGAGTTCCGGCCGGTCCACTCGAGTTATGACGGGGAGCCCATGGACTCGCCCCTGTGGCCTCAGAAAAGGCCAGTCCCCTTGCCAGTTGCCATGCGCCTCTGGGGATTCTTCCCCAGTCATCACCGGGTCCTCAGTCCTCGTCTGGTGCTGAGGCCGGTGACTGAGCTTTCCTTGCCCGTGCTGACATAAATCTTGGGGTTCCCATGGAGCCCCCACAGGGGAGTCAGGCCTCATCTCGCCTGGAGATGTGAACAGCCGCTTGCTTCCCACGCTTCAGCAGCAGTGTCAGGCTTCCAATCAAGCGGATACAGGGATCTGTGGCTTGCCCTCAAGGTACCCCAGGGCTGTCACACTTGCCAGTGTGTCTGGCATTGAGCCTCGGGCTGACAGTCGAGGCAGTGCAGGGCAGTCAGGTTAATCTGGAGTGGACGAGGCATTTGGGGGTCTTGGGGAATAGTGCCCCTGATGCTGCTCACGACTCTCCTGGTGTGAGCGCCTCCTCCTGTGATGTGAAGGGAGCACCAGGAACACTTTCCTGAAGAAGCAGGGAAAGGGATCCTCATCTGGAGCTGAGCAGGGGCAAACGGGGCTACTCTTGAGTCGCAACGGGATCCTTGGGGTTCCTCTCGAGTGGGCATGGGTGGGTTAGGGAACTTCTTGGGTCACAGCAAGGATGTAAAGGAGCATTTCGAAGCCCAAGAGGGAAGGGGTAATTTCCCCCGAGGCGCCGCAGCAGACAAGGGCCTCACCCTGCCTGCATGGGAGACGCTTCTGGTTTTCTCGTGTTGTGGTGGGGTCCTCTCGAGTTACCTTGGGGACCCCATGGACCCGCCCCTGTGGCTTCAGGAGAGGCTTGTCTCCGTGCCAGTTGCCATGCGCCTCTGGGGATTGCTCCCCAGTCATCGGCGGGTCCTCGGGTGCTGAGGCCGGAGCCTGAGCTTTTCTCGCCCGTGCTGAGATAGGTCTTGGGTTTCCCCTGCAGCCCCGCAGGGGAGTCAGACCTCGTCTCTCCTGGATACGTGCACAGCCGCTTGCCTCCCCAGCTGCAGAAGCCGTGTCAGGGTCCCTGTCGAGCTGCCACAGTGATCTGTTGCTTGCCCTCCAGGTACCCTAGGGGTGTGACACGTGCCAGAGTGTCAGGCGTCGAGCCTCAAGGTGACAACGGGGTTCATCTCATGTGGGGACGGGTGGAGCGGGAAACTTCTTGGGTCACACCCAGGGTGTGAAGGACCCTTTCGAGGTCCAAGAGGGAAGGGGTGATATCCCCCAAGATGCCGCAGCAGACGAGGGCCTCAGGCTGACTGCAGGAAGGAAGCTTCTGGTTTTTCTCGAGTTCCGGCCGGTCCACTCGAGTTATGACGGGGAGCCCATGGACTCGCCCCTGTGGCCTCAGAAAAGGCCAGTCCCCTTGCCAGTTGCCATGCGCCTCTGGGGATTCTTCCCCAGTCATCACCGGGTCCTCAGTCCTCGTCTGGTGCTGAGGCCGGTGACTGAGCTTTCCTTGCCCGTGCTGACATAAATCTTGGGGTTCCCATGGAGCCCCCACAGGGGAGTCAGGCCTCATCTCGCCTGGAGATGTGAACAGCCGCTTGCTTCCCACGCTTCAGCAGCAGTGTCAGGCTTCCAATCAAGCGGATACAGGGATCTGTGGCTTGCCCTCAAGGTACCCCAGGGCTGTCACACTTGCCAGTGTGTCTGGCATTGAGCCTCGGGCTGACAGTCGAGGCAGTGCAGGGCAGTCAGGTTAATCTGGAGTGGACGAGGCATTTGGGGGTCTTGGGGAATAGTGCCCCTGATGCTGCTCACGACTCTCCTGGTGTGAGCGCCTCCTCCTGTGATGTGAAGGGAGCACCAGGAACACTTTCCTGAAGAAGCAGGGAAAGGGATCCTCATCTGGAGCTGAGCAGGGGCAAACGGGGCTACTCTTGAGTCGCAACGGGATCCTTGGGGTTCCTCTCGAGTGGGCATGGGTGGGTTAGGGAACTTCTTGGGTCACAGCAAGGATGTAAAGGAGCATTTCGAAGCCCAAGAGGGAAGGGGTAATTTCCCCCGAGGCGCCGCAGCAGACAAGGGCCTCACCCTGCCTGCATGGGAGACGCTTCTGGTTTTCTCGTGTTGTGGTGGGGTCCTCTCGAGTTACCTTGGGGACCCCATGGACCCGCCCCTGTGGCTTCAGGAGAGGCTTGTCTCCGTGCCAGTTGCCATGCGCCTCTGGGGATTGCTCCCCAGTCATCGGCGGGTCCTCGGGTGCTGAGGCCGGAGCCTGAGCTTTTCTCGCCCGTGCTGAGATAGGTCTTGGGTTTCCCCTGCAGCCCCGCAGGGGAGTCAGACCTCGTCTCTCCTGGATACGTGCACAGCCGCTTGCCTCCCCAGCTGCAGAAGCCGTGTCAGGGTCCCTGTCGAGCTGCCACAGTGATCTGTTGCTTGCCCTCCAGGTACCCTAGGGGTGTGACACGTGCCAGAGTGTCAGGCGTCGAGCCTCAAGGTGACAATCGAGGCAGTGCAGGGTAGTCAGGATCATCTGGAGTAAACGAGGCATTTTATGGTCTTAGGGAATGATGACACGACCACTGATGCTTCTCCTGACTCCTGGTGTGAGCGCCTCCACTTGGGATGAGAGGGGAGCACCTGGAATTCTTTCCCTAATGAGCAGGTAAAGGGACGCTCATCTGGAGCTGAGCAGCTGCAAACGGGGCATCTTTTGAGTCGCGTCGAGACCCTTGGGTTTCCTCTCGAGTGGGGTCGCATGGGGCAGGAAACTCTTTGGGTCACAGCAAGGGTGTGCAGGAGCCTTCTGAGATCCAACAGGGAAGGGGTGATTTCTCCCGAGATGCCACAGTGTACAAGGGCCTCAACCCGCCTAGAGAGTAGAAGCTTCTGGTTTTTCTTGAGTTGCGGCAGGGTCCACTCGAGTTACGACTGTTACACCAGGGACACTCCCTTGTGGCCACAGGAGAGGCCAGTCTCCATGCCAGTTGCCAGGCGCCTCTGGGTATTCCTCCCCAGACATCGCCGGGTCCTCAGTCCTCGTCTAGTGCTGAGGCCGAAGCCTGAGCTTTCCTCGGCCGTGCTGACATAGGCTTGGGGTTCCCCTGGAGACCACACAGGGGAGTCAGGCCTAGTCTTGCCTGGAGGCGTGCATGGCCGCTTGCCTCCCCAGCTGCAGCAGCAGTGTCAGCCTCCATGTCGAGCGGACACAGAGATCTGTGGCTTGCCCTCGAGGTACTACCCAGGGCTGTCACACGTGCCAGTGTATCGGGCATTGAGCCTCAGGGTGACAGTCTAAGCAGTACAGGGCAGTCAGGTTCATCTAGAGTGGACGAGGTATTTGGGGGTCTTGGGGAATGGTGGCCCGACCCTTGATGCTCCTCCAAACTTCCTTGTGCGAGTGCCTCCTCTTGGGATTCGAGGCAAGCGCCAGGAAAACTTTCCCAACAGAGCAGGGAAATGGACCCTCATCTGGAGCTGAGCAGGGGCAAACAGGGCTCCTCTTGAGTCGCAGTCGAGCCCTAGGGGTTCTTCTCGAGTGGGGACGGGTGGGGCAGGAACTTCTTGGGTCACAGCAAGAATGTGAAGGAGCCAATCAAGGTCCAAGAGGTATGGGGTGATTTCCCCCAAGATGCCGCAGTGGACAAGGGCCTCACCCTGCCTGCAGGGGAGAAGATTCTGGTTTTTCTCGAGTTGGGACGGGATCCACTCGAGTTATGACAGGGACAACTGGTAACCACCCCTGTGCCCCGAGGAGAGGCCAGTCTCCGTGCCAGTTGCAATGTGCCTCTTGGCATTACTCCCCAGTCGTCACCGGGTCCTCAGTCCTCATCTGATCCTGAGGTCAGAGCCTGAACTTTCCTTGCCCGTGCTGACATAGGTCTTGGAGTTCCCCTGGAGCCCCCACAGGGAAGTAGGGCCTCGTCTCCCCTGCAGACGATCATGGCCACTTGCTTCACCAGCTGCATCAGCAGTGTCAGTCTCCTGGTCAAGCGGACAGTTATCTGTGGCTTTCACTCGAGGTACCCCACGGCTGTCACACGTGCCAGTTTGTTGGGCGTCGATCCTCGGCGTGACAGTCGAGGCAGTTCAGGGTAGTCAGGTTCATCTGGAGTGAACGAGGCATTTGGCGTTCTTGAGGAATGGTGGCCCGACCCCTGATGCTCTTCCTGACTCTCCTGGCGCGAGTGCCTCCTCTTGGGATGTGAGGGGAGTGTCGGGAACCCTTTCCAGACAGAGCAGGGAAAGGGACCCTCATCTTGAGCTGAGCAGGGCCTTATGGGGCTCCTCTTGAGTCTCAGCAGGACCCTCGGGGTTGCTCTCTAGTGGGGACGGTTGGAACGGGGAACTTCTTGGGTCACAGCAAGGAAGTGATTGAGTCATTCGAGGTCCAAGAGGGAAGGGGTGATTTCCCCCGAGACGCTGCAGCAGAAAAGGGACTCACCACTCCTGCAGGGGAGAAACTTCTGGTTTTTCTCGAGTTGTGGCAGGGTCCACTCGAGTTACGATGGGGACACCAGGGACCAGCCCTGTGGCCTCAGGAGTGTCCAGTCTCTGTGCTAGTTGCCAGGCGCCTCTGGTGATTCCTCTCTAGTCGTTGGTGGGTCCTCAGTTTTCATCTGGTGCTGAGACCGGAGCCTGAGCTTTCTCACCCGTGCTGACATATTTCTTGGGGTTCCCCTGGAGTGCCACAGGGGAGTCAGGCCTCATCTCACCTGGAGACGTGCATGGCCGCTTGTCTACACATCTAAAGCAGCAGTGTCAGGCTCCCCGTCGAGCGGACACAGGGATATGTGGCTTGCCCTCGACGTCTCCCAGGGCTGTCACCCATGCCAGTGAGTCGGGCTTCAGAACTCGGGGTGACAGTTGAGGCAGTGCAGGGCAGTCAGGTTCATCTGGAATGGAAGAAGCATTTGGGGCCTTGGGGAATGGTGGCCCTATCCCTGATGCTCCTCCCGACTTTCCTGGTGCAAGTGATTCCTCCTGGGATGCGAGAGGAGTGCCGGGAAACCTTTCCAGACGTAGCAGGGAAAGGACCCTCAACTGGAGCTGAGCAGGGGCACACAGGGCTTCTCTTGCGTCGCGGTGGGACCCTCGGGGTTCCTCTCGTGTGGGGACGGGTGGGGCAGGGAACTTCTTGGGTCCCAGCAAGGGGGTGAAGGAGCCTTTCGAGGTCCAAGAGGGAAGGAGTGATTTCCCCTGAGACACCGCAGAGGACAAGTGCCTCACACCGACTGCAGGGGAGAAGCTTCTGGTTTTTCTCGAGTTGTGGCGGGTCCTCTCAAGTTACGACGGGTAGCCCAGGGACCCGACTCTGTGGCTTCA
Source organism: Litocranius walleri (assembly GCA_006410535.1). NCBI lineage: Eukaryota > Metazoa > Chordata > Mammalia > Artiodactyla > Bovidae > Litocranius > Litocranius walleri. The sequence continues at coordinate 50,236 of SJYG01001432.1, forward strand.
GGAGAGGCCAGTCTCCTTGCCAGTTGCCAGGCACCTCTGGAGAATCCTGCCCAGTCATGCTGTGTTCTCAGTCCTCGTCTGTTGCTGGGGCTGGAGACAGATATTTCCTCGCCCAAGCTGACATAGGTCTTGGAGTTCCCCTGGAGCGCCCACAGGGGTGTCAGGCCTCATTTTGCCTGGAGACGTGCATGGCCACTTGCTTCCCCAGCTGCAGTAGCAGTGTCAGTCTCCCCGTCAAGCGGACACAGTTATCTGTGGCTTTCCCTCGAGGTTCCCCACGGGTGTCACAGGTGCCATTTTGTCGGGTGTCGAGCCTCAGGGTGACAGTCGAGGCAGTGCAGGGTAGTCAGGTTCATCTGGAGTGAACGAGGCATTTGGGGGTCTTGGGGAATGGTGGCCCAACCCCTGATGCTTCTTCCGACTCTCCTGGTGCGAGAACCTCCTCTTGGGATGAGAGGGGAGCACCGGGAAACCTTTCCCGATGGAGAAGGGAAAGGGACCCTCATCTGGAGCTGAGCAGGGGCTAACGGGGCTCCTCTTGAGTCTCGGCGTGACTCTCGGGGTTACTCTCTAGTGGGGACGGATGGAAAGGAGAACATCTTGGGTCACAGCAAGGAAGTGATTGAGCCATTCCAAGTCCAAGAGGGAAGGGGTGATTTCCCCCGAGACGCCGCAGCAGACAAGGGACTCGCCACGCCTGCAGGAGAGAAGCTTCTGGTTTTTCTCGAGTTGTGGCGGTGTCCTCTCGAGTTACGACAGGGACCCCAGGGACCCACTCCTGAGACCTCAGGAGTGGCCAGTCTCCGTGCCAGTTGCCATGAGCATCTTAGGAATCCTCCCCAGTCATCTTCAGATCCTCAGTCCTCGTGTAGTGCTGTGGCCGGAACCTGAGCTATCCTTGCCCGTGCTGACATATGTCTTGGGGTTTCCCTCGAGCCTCCAATGGGGAGTCAGGCCTCGTCTCGCCTGGAGACAATCAGGGCCGCTTGTCTCCTTAGGTACAGCAGCAGTGTCAGGCTCCTTGTCGAGCGGACACAGGGATCTGTAGCTTGCCCTCAAGGTACCCCAGGGCTGTCACACATGCCAGTGTGTCAGGCGTCGAGCATCAGTGTGACACTCGAGGCAGTGCAGGGCAGTCAAATTCATCTAGAGTGGACGAGGCATTTGGGGGTTTTGGGGAATGGTGGCCCGACTCCTCATGCTCCTCCCGACTCTCCAATTGGGAGTGCCTCTTCTTGGGATGCGAGGGGAGCGCCAGGAACTTTTTCCCAACAAAACAGGGAAAGGGACCCTCATCTGAAGCTGAGCAGGGGCAATCAGGGCTCCTCTTGTGTCTGGCTGGGACCCTCGGGGTTCCTCTCTAGTAAGGACGGATGGGGCGGGGAACTTCTTGGGTCACAGCAAGGGTGTGAAGGAGCCTTTCAAGTTTCAAGAAGGAAGGGGTGATTACCAACGAGATGCCATAGCAGACAAGGGTCTCACCCCGCCTGCAAGGGAGAAGCTTCTGGTTCTTCTCGAGTTGTGGCGAGGTCCTCTTGAGTTACGATGGGGACCCAAGGGACCTGCCCCTGTGGCCTCAGGAGAGACCAGTTTCCGTGCCAGTTGCCTGACGCCTCTGGGGATTCCCCCTCAGTTGTCACCGAGTCCTCAGTCCTCGTCTGGTGCTGAGGCCAGAGCCTGAGCATTCCTCACCCATCCTGACATAATTCTTCGGTTTCCCCTGGAGCCCCCACAGAGGAGTCAGGCCTCATCTCGCCTGGAGACGTGCACGGCCGCTTGCCTCCCCAGATGTAGCAGCAGTGTCAGGCTCCCTGTCGAGCAAACACAATGATCTGTGGCTTGCCCTCGAGGTAACCCAGGGCTCTCACACGTGACAGTGTGTCGGGCGTCGAGACTCAGGGTGACAGTCGAGTCAGTGCAGGGTAGTCAGGTTCATCTATAGCGGACAAGGCATTTGGGGGTCTTGAGGAATGGTAGCCCGAATCCTGATGCTCTTCCCAACTCTCCTGCTTCGAGCGCCTCCTCCTGGGTTGCATGAAGAGCGCCAGGAACCCTTTCCTGACAGAGCAGGGAAAGGGACCTCCATCTGGAGCTGAGCAGGGGCAAACAGGGATCACCTTCAGTCGTGGCGGGACCCTCGGGGTCCCTCTCGAGTAGGGACCAGTGGGGCGGGGCACTTCTTGGGTTACAGCATCAATGTGAAAGAGCCTTTCGAGGTTCAAGAGGGAAGGGGTGATTTCAACCGAGATGCTGCAGCAGACAAGGGCCTCATCCTGCCTGCAGGGGAGAAGCTTCTGGTTTTTCTCGAGTTGCAGCGGGGTCCTCTCGAGTTAAGACGTGGACCCCAGGGACCAGCTTTGTGGCCTCAGAAGTGTCCAAACTCCGTACCAGTTGCCAGGTCCCTCTGGGGATTCCTCCTCAATCGTCACCGGGTCCTCAGTCCTCTTCTAGTGCTGAGGCCGGAGCCTGAGCTTTCCTCGCCCGTGCTGACATAGGTTTTGGGGTTCCCCTTGAGCCTCCACAGGGGAGTCAGGACTCGTCTCACCTGGAGAGGTGCTCGGCCGCTTGTCTCCTCAGCTGCAGCAGCAATGTCAGGCTCCCTGTCGAGCAGACACAGGGATCTGTGGCTTACACTCGAGGTACCCCAGGGCTGTCACATGAGCCAGTGTGTTGGGCATCGTGCCTCGGGGTGACAGTCGAGGCAGTGCAGGGCAGTCAGGTTCATCTGGAGTGGACGAGGCATTTGGGGATCTTGGGAAATGGTTGCCCGACCCCTGATGCTCCTCCCAACTGTCCTGGTGGGAACGCCTCCGCTTGGGATGTGAGGGGAGCGCTGGGAACCCTTTCCCGATGGAACAGGGAAAGGGACACTCATCTGCAGCTGAGCACGGGCAATCAGGGCTCTTCTTGAGTCTGGACGGGACCCTCGGGGTTCCTCTCGAGTGGGGATGGATGGGGCGGGGTACTTCATGGGTCACAGCAAGGATGTGAATGAGCCTTTCGATGTCCAAGGGTAAGGGGAGACTTTCCTTGAGACACCACAGCTTACAAGGGCCTCACTCCGCCTGCAGGGGAGAAGCTTCTGGTTTTTCTTGTTTGTGGCAGGGTCCTGTTGAATTATGATGGGGACCCCATGGACAAGCTCCTGTGGCGTCAGGAGACGCAAGTCTCCGTGCCAGTTGCCAGGCACCTCTGGGGATTCCTCCCCAGTCGTCGCTGGGTCCTCAGTCCTTGTTTTGTGCTGAGGCCGGAGCCTGAGCTTTCCTGGCCTGTGCAGACATAGTTCTTGGGGTTCCCCTGGAGCGCCCACAGTGGAGTCCGTCCTCGTCTTGCCTTGAGACGTGCCCAGTTGCTTGCCTCCCAGCTGCAGCAGCAGTGTCAGGCTCCCGTCGAGCGGACACAGAGATCTGTGTCTTTCCCTCGAGGCACCCCAGTCCTGTCACACATGCCTGTATGTCAGGCGTCGAGCCTTGGGGTGACAGTCGAGGCAGTGCAGGGCAGTCAGTTTCATCTGGATTGAACGAGGCATTTGGGGGTCTTGGGGAATGGTGGCCCGACCCCTGATGCTCTTCCCAACTCTCCTGGTGCGAGCGCCTCCTCTTGGGATGTGAGGGGAGCGCTGGGAACCCTTTCCCGATGGAACAGGGAAAGGGACACTCATCTGCAGCTGAGCACGGGCAATCAGGGCTCTTCTTGAGTCTGGACGGGACCCTCGGGGTTCCTCTCGAGTGGGGATGGATGGGGCGGGGTACTTCATGGGTCACAGCAAGGATGTGAATGAGCCTTTCGATGTCCAAGGGTAAGGGGAGACTTTCCTTGAGACACCACAGCTTACAAGGGCCTCACTCCGCCTGCAGGGGAGAAGCTTCTGGTTTTTCTTGTTTGTGGCAGGGTCCTGTTGAATTATGATGGGGACCCCATGGACAAGCTCCTGTGGCGTCAGGAGACGCAAGTCTCCGTGCCAGTTGCCAGGCACCTCTGGGGATTCCTCCCCAGTCGTCGCTGGGTCCTCAGTCCTTGTTTTGTGCTGAGGCCGGAGCCTGAGCTTTCCTGGCCTGTGCAGACATAGTTCTTGGGGTTCCCCTGGAGCGCCCACAGTGGAGTCCGTCCTCGTCTTGCCTTGAGACGTGCCCAGTTGCTTGCCTCCCAGCTGCAGCAGCAGTGTCAGGCTCCCGTCGAGCGGACACAGAGATCTGTGTCTTTCCCTCGAGGCACCCCAGTCCTGTCACACATGCCTGTATGTCAGGCGTCGAGCCTTGGGGTGACAGTCGAGGCAGTGCAGGGCAGTCAGTTTCATCTGGATTGAACGAGGCATTTGGGGGTCTTGGGGAATGGTGGCCCGACCCCTGATGCTCTTCCCAACTCTCCTGGTGCGAGCGCCTCCTCTTGGGATGTGAGGGGAGCGCTGGGAACCCTTTCCCGATGGAACAGGGAAAGGGACACTCATCTGCAGCTGAGCACGGGCAATCAGGGCTCTTCTTGAGTCTGGACGGGACCCTCGGGGTTCCTCTCGAGTGGGGATGGATGGGGCGGGGTACTTCATGGGTCACAGCAAGGATGTGAATGAGCCTTTCGATGTCCAAGGGTAAGGGGAGACTTTCCTTGAGACACCACAGCTTACAAGGGCCTCACTCCGCCTGCAGGGGAGAAGCTTCTGGTTTTTCTTGTTTGTGGCAGGGTCCTGTTGAATTATGATGGGGACCCCATGGACAAGCTCCTGTGGCGTCAGGAGACGCAAGTCTCCGTGCCAGTTGCCAGGCACCTCTGGGGATTCCTCCCCAGTCGTCGCTGGGTCCTCAGTCCTTGTTTTGTGCTGAGGCCGGAGCCTGAGCTTTCCTGGCCTGTGCAGACATAGTTCTTGGGGTTCCCCTGGAGCGCCCACAGTGGAGTCCGTCCTCGTCTTGCCTTGAGACGTGCCCAGTTGCTTGCCTCCCAGCTGCAGCAGCAGTGTCAGGCTCCCGTCGAGCGGACACAGAGATCTGTGTCTTTCCCTCGAGGCACCCCAGTCCTGTCACACATGCCTGTATGTCAGGCGTCGAGCCTTGGGGTGACAGTCGAGGCAGTGCAGGGCAGTCAGTTTCATCTGGATTGAACGAGGCATTTGGGGGTCTTGGGGAATGGTGGCCCGACCCCTGATGCTCTTCCCAACTCTCCTGGTGCGAGCGCCTCCTCTTGGGATGTGAGGGGAGCGCTGGGAACCCTTTCCCGATGGAACAGGGAAAGGGACACTCATCTGCAGCTGAGCACGGGCAATCAGGGCTCTTCTTGAGTCTGGACGGGACCCTCGGGGTTCCTCTCGAGTGGGGATGGATGGGGCGGGGTACTTCATGGGTCACAGCAAGGATGTGAATGAGCCTTTCGATGTCCAAGGGTAAGGGGAGACTTTCCTTGAGACACCACAGCTTACAAGGGCCTCACTCCGCCTGCAGGGGAGAAGCTTCTGGTTTTTCTTGTTTGTGGCAGGGTCCTGTTGAATTATGATGGGGACCCCATGGACAAGCTCCTGTGGCGTCAGGAGACGCAAGTCTCCGTGCCAGTTGCCAGGCACCTCTGGGGATTCCTCCCCAGTCGTCGCTGGGTCCTCAGTCCTTGTTTTGTGCTGAGGCCGGAGCCTGAGCTTTCCTGGCCTGTGCAGACATAGTTCTTGGGGTTCCCCTGGAGCGCCCACAGTGGAGTCCGTCCTCGTCTTGCCTTGAGACGTGCCCAGTTGCTTGCCTCCCAGCTGCAGCAGCAGTGTCAGGCTCCCGTCGAGCGGACACAGAGATCTGTGTCTTTCCCTCGAGGCACCCCAGTCCTGTCACACATGCCTGTATGTCAGGCGTCGAGCCTTGGGGTGACAGTCGAGGCAGTGCAGGGCAGTCAGTTTCATCTGGATTGAACGAGGCATTTGGGGGTCTTGGGGAATGGTGGCCCGACCCCTGATGCTCTTCCCAACTCTCCTGGTGCGAGCGCCTCCTCTTGGGATGTGAGGGGAGCGCTGGGAACCCTTTCCCGATGGAACAGGGAAAGGGACACTCATCTGCAGCTGAGCACGGGCAATCAGGGCTCTTCTTGAGTCTGGACGGGACCCTCGGGGTTCCTCTCGAGTGGGGATGGATGGGGCGGGGTACTTCATGGGTCACAGCAAGGATGTGAATGAGCCTTTCGATGTCCAAGGGTAAGGGGAGACTTTCCTTGAGACACCACAGCTTACAAGGGCCTCACTCCGCCTGCAGGGGAGAAGCTTCTGGTTTTTCTTGTTTGTGGCAGGGTCCTGTTGAATTATGATGGGGACCCCATGGACAAGCTCCTGTGGCGTCAGGAGACGCAAGTCTCCGTGCCAGTTGCCAGGCACCTCTGGGGATTCCTCCCCAGTCGTCGCTGGGTCCTCAGTCCTTGTTTTGTGCTGAGGCCGGAGCCTGAGCTTTCCTGGCCTGTGCAGACATAGTTCTTGGGGTTCCCCTGGAGCGCCCACAGTGGAGTCCGTCCTCGTCTTGCCTTGAGACGTGCCCAGTTGCTTGCCTCCCAGCTGCAGCAGCAGTGTCAGGCTCCCGTCGAGCGGACACAGAGATCTGTGTCTTTCCCTCGAGGCACCCCAGTCCTGTCACACATGCCTGTATGTCAGGCGTCGAGCCTTGGGGTGACAGTCGAGGCAGTGCAGGGCAGTCAGTTTCATCTGGATTGAACGAGGCATTTGGGGGTCTTGGGGAATGGTGGCCCGACCCCTGATGCTCTTCCCAACTCTCCTGGTGCGAGCGCCTCCTCTTGGGATGCGAGGGGAGCGCCGGGAACCCATTCCCGACGGAGCAAGGAAATGGATCCTCATCTGGAGCTGAGCAGGAGCAAAAGGGGGTCCTCTTGAGTCGCGGCAAGGCCCTCGGGGTTCCTCTCGAGTGGGGACGGGTGGGGCAGGGAACTTCTTGGATCACAGCAAGGGTGTGAAGGACTCTTTCGAGATCCAAGAGGGAAGGGGTGATTTCCTTTGAGACGCTGCAGCGGACAAGGGCCTCACTCCGCCTGCAGGGGAGAAGCTTCTGGTTTTTCTCAAGTTGTGGCGGGGTCTTCTCAAGTTATGTCAGGGACCACAGGGACCCGCCCCTGTGGCCTCAGGAGAGGCCAGTCTCCATGCCAGTTGCCATGCGCCTCTGGGGATTCCTCCACAGTCATCGCCAGGTCCTCAGTCCTCGTCTGTTGCTGAGGCCGGAGCCTGAGCTTTAATCGCCCGTTCTGATGTAGGTCTTGGGTTTCCCCTGGAGCCCCCACTGAGGAGTCAGGCCTTGTCTCGCCTGCAGACTTGCACGGCCACTTGCCTCCCCAGCTGCAGCAGCAGTGTCAGGCTCCCTGTCAAGTAGACACAAAGATCTTTGGCTTGACTTCGAGGTACCCCAGGGTTGTCAGACGTGCCAGGGTGTTGTGAGTTCATTTATAGGGGTGACAGTCGAGGCAGTGAAGGGCAGTCAGTTTCCTCTGGAGTTGCCAAGACATTTGGGGGTCTTTGGGAATGGTGGCACGACCCCTCTTGTTCCTCCCGACTTTCCTGGTGCGAGAGCCTCCACTTAGCATGGGAGGGGTGCGCTGGGAATCCTTTCCAGTCGGAGCAGGGAAGGCACCCTCATTTCGAGGTGACCAGGGGAAATCATGGCATCTCTTGAGTCGCGGTAGGACCCTCAGTGTTTCTCTCGAGTGGGGACAGTTGTGTCATGGAACTCGTGGGTCACAGCAAGGGTGTTTAGGATTCTTTTGAGGTCCAAGAGGGAAGAGGTGATTTCCCACAAGACGCCACAGCAGACAAGTGCCTCACCTCACCTGCAGGGGAGAAATTCCTGGTTTTTCTCGTGTTGCAGCGGGGTCCTCTTGAGTTACTAGGGGAACTCCAGGGACCCGCCCCTGTGGCCTCAGGAGTGGCCAGTCTCCATGCGAGTTTCGAGGGGTCTCTGGGGATTCCACCCGTTTGCACCATGTCCTTAGTCTTAGTCTGGAACAGAGGCCAGAGCCAGAGATTTCCTTGCCAGTGCTGATGTGGGACTTGGGTTTCCCCTGGAGCCCCCACAGGAAAGTCAGGCCTCCTCTCACATGGAGACATGCACAGACGCTTTTGTCACAAGCTGCAGCAGCAGTGTCAGGCTCCCATCGAGCTGACACAGGTATCTGTGGCTTGCCCTCTAGGTACCTTAGGGATGTCTCACGTACCAGCATGGCACAAGTCAATCCTCGAGGTGACAGTCGAGGCAGTGCAGGGCAGTCAGGTTCATCTGGAATGGACGAGGCAATTGGGGGTCTTGGGGAATGGTGGCATGACCCCTGGTGTGTCTCCAGGCTCTACTGGTGCAAGCGACAACTTTTGGGATGCAAGGGGTGTGCCAGGAATCCTTTCCCGACAGAGAAGGGACAGGGCCTGTCACCTGGAACTGAGCAGGGAAAAATAGTGCTTCTCATTAGATTCGGTAGGACCCTTGGTGTTCTCTTGAGTGGGGACGGGTGGTGCAGGGAACTTCGTGGGTCACAGCAAGGGTGTGAAGGAGCCTTTTGAAATTCAAGAGGGAAGAGGTGACTTCCTCTGAGATGCAGCAGCGGACAAAGGCCTCACACCGCCTGCACCGGAGGAGCTCCTGCATTTTCTTGAATTGTGCGGGTTCCTCTCGAGTTATGATGGGGACCTTAGGCACCCGCTTCTGTGGCCTCAGAAGAGGCCTGTCTTGGGAGAGTTGCGAGGGGCCTCTGTGGATTCCTCCCCACTGGGCGCCACGTACTCAGTCCTCATCTGGAGCTGAGACCGCTGTCTGAGCTTTCCTTGCCCGTGCTTACATGGGTCTTGGGGTTCCCCTGGAGCCCCCAGAGGGGAGCCAGGCCTCATCTCGAGTGGAAACCTGCATGGCTGCTTTCCACCTAAGCAGCAGCAGCAGCAGTGTAAACCTCTCCATCGAGTGGACACAGGGATCTGTGGATTGCCCTTGAGTTACCCCAGGGCTGTCACACATGCCAGCGTGGTGTGAGTCGATCCTTGGGGAGACAGTCGAGGCTGTACAGGGCAGTCAGGTTCATCTGGAGTGGACGAGACATTTGGGGTCTTGAGGAATGGTGGCACGACCCCTGGTGTTCCTCCCGACTCTCCTGGTGCGAGCGCCTCCTCTTGGGATGCAAGGAGAGTGCCAGGAATCCTTTCCCGACAGAGTGTGGGGCCCTAAATGGGAAACCTCAGAGAGAAAAAAAAAAAGAGAGGGGCCAGTTTGACAGTTGGAAGCGGTTGGAAACTAAGATGTTGCCTGGCAGAAGTGATAGGGGCAGGGCCTATGTTTGTCAAAGCTTTTGATTGGCTCTCTTGATTTCCATGCAAATGAGGATTTGACCATTAACATGATTAGTGCGACTGAAGGCACATAATGACTTGACTTTTAATGTGATTTGTGCAACTATGGAAAGTCCCTCCTAAACCACCCCCTGCTTGCCTTGGGTGTTTGCAGCAATAAAGTGGAACCGCTTCGACGGAACCCCTGTCACGTCTGATTGTTGCTGCCGAGGGACTGGGTTGGCAGACAGCAGGCTCACCTCTCCTCGGGAACCCCTCAGCTTTGCTGAGGGAAGTTCCACTGCCTCCACTCTTTCTGCGGAGCGGCCCCCAGCAACAGAGCAGGTAAAGGGACCCTCATCTGGAGCTGAGCAGGGGAAATCGGGGCTCATCTTGAGTTGAGCGGGACCCTCGGTTTTCCTCTCAAGTTGGGACTGGTGGGTCTGGGAAATTCATGGGTCACAGCACGACTGTGAAGGAGCCTTTCAAGGTCCAGGAGGGAAGGGGTGAATTCCCCCGAGATGCCGCAGCAGACAACCGCCTCACCCCACATGCAGGGGAGAAGTTCCTGGTTTGTCTCGAGTTGTGGTGGGGTGATCTCGAGTTATGAAGGGGACCCCAGGGACCCGCCCCTGTGGCCTCAGGAGAGACCAGTCTCCGTGCGAGTTGTGAGGGGCCTCTGGGGATTTCTCATCAGTCGGTGCGGGTCCTCAGTTTCCATCTGGAGCTGAGGCCGGAGCCTGTATTTTCTTCGCCAGTGCTGACATGGGTCTTGGTGTTCCCCTGGAACCCCCACAGTGGAGACACACATAATCTCACATGGAGACGTGCACGGTCATTTTCCTCCTGAGCTGCAGCAGCAGTGTCAGGCTCCCTGTGGAATGGACACAGGGATCTGTGGCTTGCCCTCGAGGTAACCCTGGGATGTCACACATTCCAGCGTGGCGTGAGTCGATCCTTGGGGTGACATTCGAGGCAGTGCAGGGCAGTCAGGTTCATCTGGAGTGATGAGGCATTTGGGGGTCTTGGGGAATTTTGGCTCGACCCCTGGTGTTCCTCCAGACTCTCTTGATGCTAGCGCCTCCTCTTGGGATGCAAGGGGAGCGCCTGGAATCCTTTCCTGATGGAGCAGTTTGCTAGCCACAGAATGAAACACCAACATGGCTGAGTGGTTTGAATCTTTTTTTTTTTTTTATTCTGCTGCTTCTTGTAGCTGCTTTATTTTATATCTTTTGCACAACAATCAGCAGGTCAAGTTGCCAAACACTATGATTCAGCGACTATACAGTTCGCAGACACGAGGTGAGATAACCTTAACCTTAACTTATTTACTGCAGCTAAGACTTTGTTTTTAGGAACTTCCTTATCAAGTTAGAATCCACTTTGTCCCTGGGTCTGTTCCTTTTTGAAGAATCAGAGAAACATCCTTGTATGCAAGAAATATTCTTTTCCCACGGGATCAAAGGATTCTTGGCTGAAGATCTCGTTTGCAAGACTATTCTGCCCTGACCAGGAGCCTTGCTTGCAAGAGTCTTCCCAGCCTCCCTTATACTTTTTTCCCTACATCTCCCCCTTTCTTTCCTTGCAGGTGCTGAATAAGCACCTGATTATGCAAAGCTTCTTCTTTCAGTTGTTTCCCTGCTCACCTGCACCAGTAGACTATAAAAGCAATGAAACATAAAGCAACAATTAAAAAAGTTTTCAAAAAGGATGTTGTTAACAATGTAAATGCATGCCCTAATGGATTGAGGTTATCTAATCCTTCTTGCAGATTCTTCAGTATATCAGAACCAATAATATAAGGCAGTGTCTTACTAAAAGTTGACAATATATTTTGTTCCAATTCCATAATTTCAGCAGTTAAATTCTGGTGTCCCATCAAAGACATTTTCACTTTTTCCCAGCCCTCAATCATATTAAAGGGAACAGGGGTTACACATAGGTGATATGTATTCCAATCACATTTTAACACACTCCTTGTAGCTAACACAGTCACTTGATCTCCTAACCAGCATCAGTGTGTTGTAAATTCAATACATCAGTAGCCAATTGAGCATCCAAATCATGCTGTTGTTGCCACAATAAATGAGCATCCTTATGCTGCTCTTTGACAAAATCAGCAGTCTGTATGCCTTGATGCAAAGCAAGACCTGCTACAGTTGCTGTTGCTGTTACTGAAGCCAAGGCGAGAACTGATGTGATGATGATGCCAAGCATTCTTTGGGATCGATAGAGAAGAGTTTGTACAGCATTCACAAGATGAGTGACATCAAGAGTCTGACCAAGGTCGAGTAAAATTAATAGGTAACCAGAGTTCAGTCCATGCTTTCACAATAACCAAAGAGTAATTACTGGAATGAACCATCTTGTTTTCAACATTTTCCCACCAAGAACGGTTTATGCATTAAGTCAAGTTACAATCAGAACATGTTATAACTCCCAAAATTTCATTCCAAACCCGTTGCCCATACTGTAGAGAGTAAGGAAATTTTACACATGCTATAGCAGAGTGAGATTTGTTAATATGCAAATCAACTTGAAAAGACCCAGAAGGATCATTAACATTCAAGGTGAAATTTCCAGTCCAAATAGTAAGATTACCTGACACAGCCCACAATTGCCACATATCCCCTTGTAATTGAGGGTATCCCACTATTTGCAACTGAGGTGGAACCAATGCAAACTGTTGCCATTTTACAGTTTCATTTCCTTGACCATACAGTGTACCATTTATGCGATGGCATTTCAAAGATCGATTAGACCATTTTTCTAAAAATTCCCCATGAGTAGGACTCCAATCTACAATTACATGATTTGAATAATTCATAACTAGACGAGAGTCATGAACCCTGCAACGTTCCCACTCCAGATGTGATAAAGATGCTTCATAAAATGAAGCAGAGCAGAGGGACATATGTACCCCCTTATTCTTATTTAAGTAAGACCGTGAAGTATGAAAGCCACAAGAAGAAATGAGCACAGTAAAAACTGTGAAATGTTGTCCTCTATATTGAACTCCCCAAGTATTATAAGAATGATGTGAGTGTGTTTTTGTAGACAGACAAAAGGAATGTCCTGCTATACATAAAGGAATACCTTCAGCTGCTATAGTAAGATTAGTAACGTTATAATTTTGTACATGCTGGGATAATTGCTCAATCCCTCCACAGTCAGGTGGAGGGAAAAAGTTAGTTACATTAATACAAACTGGAACTTCTACTTCACCCCAAGACACCACCCGCACCAAAGGAGGGTTAGGAATATAAGCCCAATAAGTATAATTAGTAGCTTCCACATACATTACCTGACAAGTCACCACTACCATCATGGCCAACAGAAGATTAGCAGGATTCAATGGCTGCCCCGCCTTCTGCAATGTCTTTTCAGCTTCCTGCGTCAGTTTCTTCAGCTGTCCCCATGTCGGTGGATTCGCTTTTCTTGTTGCAAAGGTGAAGGTCCTCTGCATGGATAGTTCCTGAAACTGGCGCACGAATGGGCCGCTCATCCTGCAACTTCACCAATCTTAATGGAACCCAGATCCTGGGATCATTCACAGAAATGAAAGCATATCCTCACCCCAAAAAATGAAGTACTGCTGGAATCCATCCCTTTATCTCATCCTTATACCATACCCGGGAATGTTCAAAGCTTTTTGTCTTCTTTTCTGTATTGCCAAAATGCTGTTCTGCTGGAGTCATTTTACCTTTTCCCCAGACATTCAAAAAATTAAGACTTAATAGCGTTTTATTTAATACATCCCTTGGTGATATCACATCCTTCTCCCCCTTTCTTATTTTTTCAAGATACTCATGAAGAGTACGATTAGCTCTTTCAATTATAGCTTTTCCTTGATTGTTATAAGGAATTCCAAAAGTATGCTTAATATGATATTGTTTTAAAAATTGAGATAATTTAGAGGATTGATATGTGGGAGCATTATCAGTTTTTAATTCTATAGGTATACCCATAATAGCAAAATAAAATAGTAAGTGAGTAATAATGGAGTCAGCCTTTTCTGAACTTAAGGCAGTAGCCCACTGAAAGTGAGAATAAGTGTCTATAGTATGATGGACATATTTCTGTTTACCGAATGAGGAAATAAAAACAACATCCATTTGCCAGATTTGGTTAGATTGTAATCCTCTGGGATTTACTCCAGGAGGGGCAAAGGGCAAGACAAATGGTGCACATATGGAACAAAAACGAACAACATGTTGAGCTTGTTTTCATGTTAACAAATAAGTTTTTTGTAATCCTTTAGAATTAGTATGATGTAAGCAATGTTCTTGTATTGCAGACTGTAAAGGATAAAGTAAGGCATCTATATTTGCATTTCCTTGAGATAATGGTCCAGGGAGAGAAGAATGAGCTCAAATATGAGTAAAAAAGACAGGGTTTAGTCGCCTGATTAATAAATTTGAACCTGAAAAAATAATTTATCAATATTAGTTCTTAAAGTTAATGGTAGAGTGGTTTCAGGAAGATAAATACATGAAAAGACTGCATATTTAGAATCAGAAACAATATTAATAGGAACATCAAAAAAATCCTGTAGTGCCAGACAAATGGCCCAAAGTTCAGCAGGCTGCATGGAAGAAAAGGAATGTGGAACAACTTTAGAAGCAGTATCACTCCAATAGCCAGCAGTGTTTTTATTGGCATCTGTAAAAACAGTTTTCCCTTCAACCGGAATATTGGATATGGGAGATTTACAAATTACTGGCGTGTGTCGAAGAAAATCTATTAATTTTGATTGAGGATAATGATTAGAAAAATTCCCTGAATAAGATGTAAGAGCTATCTGCCAATTTTCATTAAACTGTAAACAATTAGAGATTTGGGTGGAAGTAAGTTGAGTAATGATTGTTTGAGGGTCACTTCCAATTAACTGGGTAATGCAGCCTTGACCTTTCAGAATGAGGAAAGCAATTTTATCCATATAAGTAGTAAGAAACAGTTTTCCCTTCAACCGGAATATTGGATATGGGAGATTTACAAATTACTGGCGTGTGTCGAAGAAAATCTATTAATTTTGATTGAGGATAATGATTAGAAAAATTCCCTGAATAAGATGTAAGAGCTATCTGCCAATTTTCATTAAACTGTAAACAATTAGAGATTTGGGTGGAAGTAAGTTGAGTAATGATTGTTTGAGGGTCACTTCCAATTAACTGGGTAATGCAGCTTTGACCTTTCAGAATGAGGAAAGCAATTCTATCCATATAAGTAGTAAGCTTTTTTGTATAATTATTGAGTAAAAATACCCACTCGATCACCCTGCAGATTGAGCAATAACTCCAGTAGGAGAATAAGGAGTATGGAACACCATGAAATATATAGGTTGATCCTGTTGTAGATAAGTAAGAAATCCTTCATTCAACCATTGTTCTACAAAGTTTAATTCCTCTATTGCCCAAGAAGTAAAAGATCGAGGACTATTAAGAGCAGCATCACCCTCCAGGGTAGAAAATAAATGATGCAATTGATGTGTAGGGATCCCCCACATGGGACGTAACCAGTCAATATCACCCAAAAGTTTCTGAAAATCATTAAGAGTTTTTAAATTATCTCGTCTAATTTGGACTTTTGGAGGTTTTATTCTTTGCCATTCGAAAATAGCAACTAAATATGAAATAGGAAATTCAGTTTTAATTTTTTCAGGAGCAATTTGAAGATTAAAATCGCTTAAAACTTTTTGCACATGAATAAAAAATTTATCTTGATCCTCTTTACTAGGAGAAGCCAATAAAAGATCATCCATATAATGACAGAGAAAACAATTAGAAAATTGTTGCCTCACAGTGATAAGAGCACGATCAACAAATTCCTGACAAAGCGTAGGGCTATTAATCATTCCTTGAGGCAACACTGTCCATTAATAACATTTTACGGGCTGCCCATGATTATACACTGGAATAGTAAAACCAAATTTATTTCTATCTTTTATTTGCAAAGGAATATTAAAAAATCAATTCTTCAAATCTAAAACCATCAAAGACCAATTCTGTGGAATCAAAGCAGAAGAAGGGAGACCTAATTGCAAAGCTCCCATAGGTTCTATGTGAAGTGAAGTGAAGTCGCTCAGTCGTGTCCGACTCTTTGCAACCCCGTGGACTGTAGCCCACCAAGCTCCTCTGTCCATGGGATTCTTCAGGCAAGAGTACTTAAGTGGGTTGCCATTTCCTTCTCCAGGGGATCTCCCCGACCCAGGGATCGAACCCAGGTTTCCCACATTGCAGGCAGACACTTTAACCTCTGCGCCACCAGGGAAAGCCCTATAGGTTCTATACGTTTGTTAATTTCTCTTAAATCAGTCAACATTCTCCATTTACCAGATTTTTTCTTAATGACAAAACAGGAGAATTCCAAGGAGACGTGGAAGGTTTGATATGGCCAGACTGAAGTTGTTCCTCTACTAGTTGTTCCTCTACTAATTCTTCCAAAGCCTCGAGCTTCACTTTTGGAAGCGGCCACTGCTCAACTCATTTAGGGACATCAGTTAACCATTTCAATGGGAGAGCTCGAGGAATCTGAGCAGTGGCTACAAGTTTTCCAATGAGATGGTGAGCATTGTTCCTAAAGAAGATAAAAGATCCCTTCCCCAAATATTAATAGGTATATTAACAATGTAAAAAGAAACAAATACTTTTTTTCCATTAGACAATTGGCATGACAAAGGTTGAGTGCTTCTCCACATATCTGCTATAGATCCTAAGTCTGTTAAAATAAGAGGAATTTTTTTTTCTTTTTGCCAGTCATTAGGCCACTGCTGGAGAGAAATAACTGAAACATCTGCTCCTGTATCCATGAATCCTTCAAATTGTCTATTTTCAATAATCAGTGACATTGGAAGGTGAGAGTCATTAATAAGCATTTCCCAAAATATACTTTGTCTTGTACTTCCAAAATCACCGACTCTCTCATTTGAATATGAAGGAAATGGGTGATAAGGTAGCAAAAGAAGCTGTGCAATCCATTCCCCTGCCAGAAAAGAAAGAGTTTGTGATGTAGAGACCATAATTAACATTTTGCCGACATAGTCAGAATCAATTACTCCTGGGAATACAGTCAGTCCTCTTAATGCTGCACTACTTCTCCCCAAAAGCAAACCCAAATTTCCTCTTGGCAATGGGCCAAAAACATTAGTCTGTAGTTTATAAACACCTCCTCCTGGGGCGCTGGAAGATCATCATCATAGAACACAGAAGCAGGGAATATAAACTGCCTATTTTCTCTCCCTATTTCAGCTTTATCAGCAGCCACCGGGAATAGAGATGCATAAGGTGGTGCAGAAGGGTTAACAGCCTTGGAAGTTCGTTTTCTATTTAATAAAAACTTCCGAAAAGCAGCAGTCATTGCCTCTACAGAATCTGAATCTTCCCCCGAACTAACTTCTCTATCTGTCTCTGTGGATGAATCTGTACTACTATCCGGAGGCTTGGGCAGAGGCCGAGGTGAAGCCCCCTCCTCACATTTGCCTTCCTTCTCCTCTCCCACAAGCACATCCTCATATAGGGGATCATAATCCTTCTTAAGAGGACATGAGGTGGCCTCACTATCAGCAATCATTAATTTAAAAGCCTGCATTATAGCACTACATAGAGTCCACAGCTTTAAAGAAATCACATTTCCTTTTTGATGCTGCCTTCTTAACTCCTTCTGTACATTTTTCCATTCCTTTAAATTCAGCTGTATTTCTGTTTGATATTTAAACCAATAGCAATGCTTCTCTATAAGGCAGAACAACTCACTCAAACAGCGAGTAGAAGTTTTAACTCCTATAAAATGAAGGAGCCCCTTAACCAGCTCCATATATTGTGACCTTAAAGACGGGGAATTCCCTATGGTTTTTTCTTTTTCTTTTCTCTTACTTTTCTTTTTCCCAAAAGTCTCTCTTTCAGCGTCTGGTGCCGCCAGAGTGCTTACCCTTTCGGTTCTTTTCTTTTCTTTTTTTTCCCCCGAAAGTCCCCCTTTCAGCTTTCTGCCCCAGGGTGCTTACCCTTTCAGTTCCGTCGTGCCCCACGTTGAGCGCCAGATACTAGCGATGGAATGAAACACCAACACGGCCGAGTTGTTTGAATCATTTTTATTTTTTATTCTGCTGCTTCTTGCAGCTGCTTTATTTTATGTCTTTTGCACAACAATCTGCAGGGCAAGTTGCCAAACACTATGATTCAGCGACTATACAGTTCACAGGCATGGGACGAGATAACCTTAACCTTAACTTATTTACTGCAGCTAAGACTTTGTTTTGGGTAACTTCCTTATCAAGTTAGAATCCACATTGTCCCCGGGTCTGTTCCTTTTAGAAGAATCAGAGAAACATCCTTGTATGCAAGAAATGTTTTTTTCCCACAGGATCAAAGGATTTTTGACAGAAATCTCGTTTGCAAGAATATTCAGCCCTGAACAGGAGACTTACTTGCAAGAGTCTTCCCAGGTTCCCTTATACTTTGTTCTCTACAGCAGGGAAATGGACCCTCATCTGGAGCTGAGCAGGGGAAAACAGGGCTCCTCTTGAGTCATGGTGGGACCCTTGGTGTTCCTCTCAAGTTGGGATGGGTAGGTCGGGGAACTTCGTGGGTCACATCAAGGATGTGAAAGAGCCTTTCGAGGTCCAAGAGGGAAAGGGTGATTTCCCCCGAGATGCTGCAGTGGACAAAGGCCACAAACCCCCTGCAGGGGAGAAGCCCCTGGATTTTCTCGAGTTGCGGCAGGGTCCTCTCGAGTTACGAAGGGGATGCCAAGGACAAGCCCCTGTGGTCTCAGGAGAGGCCAGTCTCCGTGTGAGTTGTGAGAGGCCTCTGCGGATACCTCTGCAGTCAGCACCGGGTCCTCAGTCCTCTTCTGGAGCTGAGGTCGGAGCCTGAGCTTTCCTCGCCCATGTGAACATGGGACTTGGGGTTCCCCTGGAGCCCACACTAGGAAGTAAGGTCTCGTCTTGCGTGGAGACATGCAAGGCCACTATCCTCCCGAGCTGCAGCAGCAGTGTCAGGCTCCCGGTAGAGCAGACACAGTATCTGTGGCTTGCCCTCGAACTACCCCAAGGCTGTCACACATGCCAGTGTGGCATGAGTCGATCCTCGGGGTGACAGTCAAGGCAGTGCAGGGCAGTCAGGTTCATCTGGAGTGGGCGAGGCATTTGGGAGTTTTGGGGAATGGTGGCACGACCCCTGGTGTTCCTCCCAACTCTCCTGGTGTGAGCACCTACTCTTGGGATGCGAGGGGAGTGCCGGGAATCTTTTCCCGACAGAGCGGGGAAAGGGACTCTCATTGGGAGCTAAGCAGGGGAAAACGGGCTCCTCTTGAGTAGCAGCGAGGCTCTCAGTGTTCCTCTCGAGTGGGCATGGGTGGGTCAGGGAACTTCGTGGGTCACAGCAAGGATGTGACAGAGCCTTCTGAGGTCCAAGAGGAAAGGAGTGGTTTTCCCCGAGACACCACAGCAGACAAGGGCCTCACTCCACCTGCAGGGGAGAAGCTCCTGGTTTTTCTCCAGTTGCAATGTGGTCCTCTCGACTTACAATGGGGCCATCAGGGACCCGCCCCTGTGGCCTCAGGAGAAGCCAGTCTCCCTGCGAGTTGGGAAGGGCCTCTGGGGATTCCTCACCAGTCAGCGCCGGGTCCTCAGTCCTCATCTAGATCTGAGGCCGGACACTGAGCGTTCATCACCCGAGCTGACATGGGTATTGGGGTTCCCCTGGAGTCTCAACAGGTGAGTCAGACCTCGTCTCGCATGGAAACATGCATGGCTGCTTTCCTCCCGAGCTGCAGCAGCAGTGTCAAGCTCCCCATCGAACAGACACAGGGATCTGAGGTACCCCAGGGCTCTCACACATGCCAGCATGGCGTGAGTTGATTTTCAGCGTGACAGTCGAGGCAGTGCAGGGCAGTCAGTTTCATCTGGTTGGACGAGGCATTTGGGAGTTGGGTAATGGTGGCACGAAACCTGGTGTTCCTCCTGACATTCTTGGTGCATGTGCCTCCACTTGGGATGTGAGGGGAGCACCGGGAAACCTTTCCCAACGGAGCAGGGAAAGGGACCCTTATGTGGAACTGAGCAGCGAAAAACGGGGCTCCACTTGAGTCACGGCAGGAACCTGGGTGTTCCTCTCGAGTGGGGATGGGTGGGTCTGGGAACTTCGTGGGTCAGAGCAAGGGTGTGACGGCCCCTTTCGAGGTCAAAGACGGAAGGGGTGATTTCCCCCGAGACCTGCAGCAGACCAGGGCCTCACCCCACCTGCACAGGAGAAGCTCCTGGTTTTCCTCGAATTGTGGCAGGGAGTCATGACGGGGACCCCAGGGACCTACCTCTGTGGCCTCAGGAGAGGCCAGTATCAGTGCCAGTTGTGAGGAGCCTCTGGGGATTCCTCTCCAGTCTGCGCCGGCTCCTCAGTCCTCATCTGGAGCTGAGGCCAGAGCCCGAGATTTCTTTGCCTGTGCTGACATGGATCTTGGGGTTCCCCTATAGCCTCCTCAGGGGAGTCAGGCCTCGTCTCATGTGGACACGTGCATGGCCGCTTTCCTGCCGAGCTGCAGCAGCAGTGTCAGGCTACCCGTCGAGCAGACACAGGAATATGTGGCTTGCCCTGGAGGTGCCACAGGGCTGTCACACATGCCAGCATGGCGAGAGTCCATTCTCAGCATGACAGTTCAGGAAGTGCAGGACAATCAGGTTCATCTCGAGTGAACTGAAGCATTTGGGGGCTTTGGTTATGGTGGCACGACCCCTGGAGTTCCTCCAGACACTCGTGGGGTGGGCGCCTCTTATTGGGATGCAAGAGGAGCGCAGGGAATCCTTTCCCGCTGGAGCAGGGAAAGGGACCCTCATCTGGAGCTGAACAGGGTAAAACGGGCCTAATCTTGAGTAGCGGCGGGACCCTCAGTGTTGCTCTCGAGAAGGGACAGGTGGATCTGGGAACTCCCTTGGTTGCAGCAATGGGGTGAAGGAACCTTTCGAGGTCCAAGAGGGAAGGGGTGATTTCCCCCGACACGCTGCAGCAAACAAGGGCCTCATCTCACCTACAGGGGAGAAGCTCATGTTTTTTCTCGAGTTGCGGTGGGGTCTTCTCGAGTTTCAACGGGGACCCCAGGGCCCCGCCCCTGTGGCCTCAGAAGAAGCTTATCTCCATGCGAGTTGTGAGCAGCCTCTTGGGATTCCTCTCCAGTCTGTGCCGGGTCCTCAGTCCTCGTCTGGAGCTGAGGCTTTAGCCTGAGCTTCCCTCGCCCATGCTGACATGGGTCATGTAGTTCCCCTGGAACCTTCACAGCGGAGTCAGGCCTCATCTCGCTTGGAGATGTTCACGGCCGCTTTCATCCCAAGCTGCAGCAGCAGGAACAGGCTCCCCATCGACCTGACAAAGTATCTGAGGCTTGCCATCAAGGTGTCACTGGGCTGTCACACATGCCAGTGTGGCGTGAGCCGATCCTCGGGGTGACAGTTGATGCAGTGCAGGGCAATCAGGTTCATGTGGAGTGGGCTGAGGCACTTTGGGGTCTATGGGAATGGTTGCACAACCCCTGGAGTTCCTCCCAACTCTCCTGGGGAGAGTGCCCCCTCTTGGGAGGCGAGGGGAGCTCTGGGAATCCTTTCCCGATGGAACAGGGAAAGGAACCCTCATCTGGAGCTGAGCAGGGGAACACGATGCTTCTCTTGAGTCGCGGTGGGACCCTTGGTGTTCCTCTCGAGTGGGGATGGGTGGGTAGCTGGACTTCTTGTTTCGAAGCAAGTGTGAGAAGGAGCCTTTTGAGGTCCAAAAGGGAAGGGATGATTTCCTCTGACATGCCGGAGTGGACAAGGTCCTCATTTCGCCTGCAAGGTAGAAGCTACTGTTTTTCCTCGAGTTGCGGTGGGGTCCTCTTGAGTTACGATGGGGACACCAGGGACCCGCCCCTGTGGCCTCAGTAGAGGCCAGTCTCCATGCGAGTTGGGAGGGGCCTCTGGGGATCCTCCCTGGTCAGCGCCAGATCCTCAGTCCTTGTCTAGGGCTGAGGCTGGAGTCTGAGCTTTCCTCTCCCATGCTGATATTGGTATTGAGATTCCCCTGGAGCCTCCACAGGGGAGTCAGGCCTTGTCTCACGTGGAAACGTGCACAGCCACTTTCCTCCCAAGCTGCAGCAGCTCTGTCAGGCTCCTCATCCAGCAGACACATGGATCTGTGGCTTGCCCTAGAGGTGCCACAGGGATGTCACACGTGCCAGCATGGCATGAGTCGATCCTTGGGGTGACAGTCGAGGCAGTGCAGGACAGTCAGGTTCATCTTCAGTGGACTCTGGCATTTGGGGGTCCTGGGGAATGGTGGCACGAACCCTGGAATTCCTCCCACCTCTCTCTGGCTAGTGCCTCCTTTTGGGATTGGAGGGGAGCGCAGGGAATCCATTCCCGATGGATCAGGGAAAGGGACACTCATCTGGAGCTGAGCAGGGGAAAATGAGGGTCCTCTTGAGTCGTGGCAGGACCCTCGGTGTTCCTGTCGAGTGGGGAGAGGTGGGTTGGTGAACTTCGTGGGTCAAGGCAAGGGTGTGAAGGAGCCTTTCCTGGTTCAAGAGGGAAGGGATGATTTCCCCTGAGACGCCACAGAGGATAAGGGCCTCACCCCACCTGCAGTGGATAAGTTCCTGGTTTTTCTCGAGTTGCAGCAGCATACTCTGGAGTTATGATGAGGACCCCAGGGACCGAGGCCAGTCTCTGTGAGAGTTACGAGAGGCCTCTGGGGATTCCTCCCCAGTAGGTGCCGGTTTCTCAGTCCTAGTCTGGAGCTGAGCCCAGAGCATGAGCTTTCTTCGTCAGTGCTTACATGGGTCTTGGGGTTCCCCTGGAGGCTCCACAGGGAAGTCAGTCCTCGTCTCGCATGGTGAGAAGCAAGGCCACTTTCCTCCCGAGCTGCAGCAGCAGTGTCAGTCTCCCCGTCCAACAAACACAGGGATCTGTGGCTTGCCCTTGAGGTTCCACAGGACTGTCATCGTGCCAGGATGGCATGAGTCAATTTTAGGGGTTACAATTGAGGCAGTGCAGGGCATTCAGGTTAATCTGGAGTGGACTGAGGAATCTGAAGGGTCTTGGTGAATGGTGGCACGAGCCCTGGAGTTCCTCCCGACTCTCCTGGGGTGAGCACCTCCTCTTGGGAGACAACGGAAGCGCTGGGAATCATTTCCCGATAATGGAGGGAAAGGGACCCTCATCTGGAGCTAAGCAGGGGAAAACGGGGCTC
The DNA here is from genome assembly GCA_006410535.1 of Litocranius walleri. Lineage (NCBI taxonomy): Eukaryota > Metazoa > Chordata > Mammalia > Artiodactyla > Bovidae > Litocranius > Litocranius walleri. The sequence continues at coordinate 72,709 of SJYG01001432.1, forward strand.
CTCTTGAGATGGGGTAGGGCCCTCGATATTCCTCTTGTGTGGGGTCATGTGGGTTGGGGAAATTCGTGGGTCACAGCAAGGGTGTGAAGGAGCCTTTCAAGGTCCAAGAAGGAAGGGTTGATTTCACCCGAGAAGCCACAGCATACAAGAGCCTCACGCCGCCTGCCAAGGAGAAGCTCCTGGTTTTTCTCGAGTTGCAGTGGAGTCCTCTCGAGTTATGACGGCGACCCCAGGGACCCGCCCTTGTTGCCTCAGGAGAGGCCAGTCTCCGAGTAAATTGTAAAGGGCCTCTGGGGATTCCTCCCCAGTTGGCGCCAGGTCCTCAGTCCTCATCTGGAGCTGAGGCTAGAGCCTGAGCTTTCCTTGCCCATGCTGACATGGGTCTTGGGGTTCTCCTGGAGCTTCCACAGGCAAGTCAGCCCTCGTCTCGCATGGAGACGTGCACGGCCTGTTTCCTCTCGAGCTGAATCAGCGGGGTCAGTCTCCCCATCGAGCAGACACGGGAAAGTGTGGCTTGCCATCCAGGTGCCACAGGGCTATCACACATACCAACATGGCGCGAGTCGATCCTTGGGGTGACAGTCGAGGCAGTGCAGGTCAGTCAGATTCATCTGGTGTGGACTGAGGCATTTGGGGGTCTTGGGGAATGGTGGCATGACATCGCATTCCTCCAGTCTCTCTTGATGTGAGCACCTCCCCTTGGGAGGCAAGGGAGTGCCAGGAATCCTTTCCCGATGGGGCAGGGAAAGGGACCCTCATCTGGAGCTGAGCAGGGGGAAAGGGGCCTCCTCTTGAGTCGAGGAGAAACCCTCGGTGTTCATCTCAAGTGGGGACGGGTGGGTCAGTGACTTTTGTGGGTTGCAGCAAGGATGTGGAAGGAGCTATTCGGTGTCCAAGAGGGAAGGGGTGATTTCCCCTGAGACGCGACAGTGGACAAGGGACTCACCCTGCCTGCAGGGGAGAAGCTCCTGGTTTTTCTCGAATTGTGGCGGGGTCTTCATGAGTTACGACAAGGACACCAGTGACATACCCTGTGGCCTCAGGAGAGGCCACTCTCCATGCAAGTTGTGAGGGGCCTCTTGGGATTCCTCCTCAGTCGGTGCCAGGGCCTCAGTGCTTATCTGGAGCTGAGGCCGGAGCCTGAGCTTTCCTCGCCCATGCTGAAATGGGTCTTGGGGTTCCCCTGGAGCCTCCACAGGAGAGTCAGGCCTCGTCTCGCATGGAGACGTGCATTCCCTCTTTCCTCCCGAGCAGCAGCAGCAGTGTCAGGCTCCCCGTCAAGCGGACACAGGAATCTGTGGCTTGCTCTCGAGGTGACACAGGGCTGTCACACGTGCCAACATGGCATGAGTCAATCCTCGGGGTGACAGTCGATGCAGTGCAGAGCATTTAGGTTCATCTGGAGTGGACTGAGGCATTTGGGGTCTTGGGGAATGGTGGCACGACCCCTGGAGTTTTTCCCGACTCTCCAGGGGCGGGTGCCTCCTCTTGGATGTGAGAGGAGCACTGGTAATCCTTTCCTGACAAAGCAGGGAAATGGACCCTCATCTGGAGTTGAGCATGTAAAACCGGGGCTCCTCTTGCATCACAGCGGGACCCTCGCTGTTCCTCTCGAGTGGGGACGGGTTGGTAGGGGAAATTCATGGGTTGCTGCAAGGGCATGAAGGAGCCTTACGAGGTCCAAGAGGGAAGGAGTGATTTACCCTGAGATGCCGCAATGGACAAGGACTCACCATGCCTGCAGGGGAGAAGCTCCTCTATTTTCACGAGTTTTGGCAGGGTATTCTCGGGTTACGACGGGGACACCAAAGACCTGCCCCTGTGGCCTCAGGAGAGGCCAGTCTCCGTGCCAGTTGCCAGGCGCCTCTAGGGATTCCTCCCCAGTCGGCGCCAGGTCCTCAGTCCTCATTTGGGGCTGAGGCCAGAGACTGAGCTTTCCTCGCCCATGCTGACATGAATCTTGGTGTTCCCCTGGAGCCTCCACAGAGGAGTAAGGCCTCGTCTCGTGTTGAGACGTGCACGGCCACTTTCCTCCCTAGCTGCAGCAACAGGGGCACTCCCCGTCGAGTGGTCACAGGGATCTGTGGCTTGTCCTCGAGGTGCCACAGGGCTGTCACACGTTCCAGCGTGGTGTGAGTCCATCCTTGGGGTGACAGTCGAGGCAGTGCAAGGCAATCAGGTTTATCTGGAGTGGACTGAGGCATTTAGGGTTCTTGGCAAATGGTGGCATGACCCCTGGAGTTCCTCTCAACTCTCCTGGGGTGAGCGCCTCCTCTTGGAAGGCGAGGGGAGTGCTGGGAATCCTTACCCAACAGAGCAGGGAAATGGACCCTCATCTGGGGCTGAGCAGGGGAAAACAGGGCTCCTCGTGAGTCACAGCAGGACCTTCGGTGTTCCTCTCGAGCTGGGATGGGTGGGTCGGGAACTTTGTGGGTCACAGCAAGGGTATGAAGAAGCCGTTTGAGGTCCAAGACTGAAGAGGTGATTTCCCCTGAGACTTCACAGTGGACAAGGGCCTCACGCCACCCGCAGGGGAGAAGCTCCTGGTTTTTCTCGAGTTGCAGTGGCGTACTCTGGAGTTATGATGAGGACCACAGGGACCCACCCCTGTGGCCTCAGGAGAGGTCAGTCTCTGTGAGAGTTACGAGAGGCCTCTGGGGATTCCTCCCCAGTAGGCGCTGTTACCTCAGTCCTAGTCTGGAGCTGAGCCCAGAGCATGAGCTTTCTTCGTCAGTGCTTACATGGGTCTTGGGGTTCCCCTGGAGGCTCCACAGGGAAGTCAGTCCTCGTCTCGCATGGTGAGAAGCAAGGCCACTTTCCTCCCGAGCTGCAGCAGCAGTGTCAGTCTCCCCGTCCAACAAACACAGGGATCTGTGGCTTGCCCTTGAGGTTCCACAGGACTGTCATCGTGCCAGGATGGCATGAGTCAATTTTAGGGGTTACAATTGAGGCAGTGCAGGGCATTCAGGTTAATCTGGAGTGGACTGAGGAATCTGAAGGGTCTTGGTGAATGGTGGCACGTGCTCTGGAGTTCCTCCCGTCTCTCCTAGGGTGAGCACCTCCTGTTGGGAGGCAACAGAAGTGCTGGGAATCCTTTCCCGATAATGGAGGGAAAGGGACCCTCATCTGAAGCTGAGCAGGGGAAAACGGGACTCCTCTGTGTCACAGCGGGACGCTCTTTGTTCCTCTCTAGTGGGGATGGGTTGGTCAGGGAATTTCGTGTGTCACAGCAAGGGTGTGAAAGAGCATTTCGAGGTCCAAGAGGGAAGGGGTGATTTCCCTTGAGACACCGCAGTGGACAAGGGCCTCAGCCCACCTGCACGGGGGAAGCTCCTGGTTTTTCTCGAGTTGTGGCAGGGTCCTCTTGAGTTACGATGGAGACCCCAGGGACCCGCCACTGAGGTCTCAGGAGAGGCCAGTCTCCGTGTGAGTAGCGAGGGGCCTCTGGGGATTCCTCCTCAGTTGGCACCATGTCCTCAGTCCTTATCTGCAGCTGAGGCCAGAGCCTGAGCATTCCTAACCCATGCTGGCATGGGTCTTGTGGTTCCCCTGGAGCCACCACCATGGAGTCAGGCCTCCTCTCGTGTGGAGACGTGTACGGCCACTTTTCTCCCGAGTGGCAGCAGCAGTTTCAGGGTTCCCGACGAGAGGACACTGGGATCTGTGGCTTGCCCTTGAGGTGCCACAGGGCTGTCACACGTGTCAGCGTGGCATGAGTCTATCCTCAGGGTGACAATCAATGCAGTGCAGGGCATTTAGGTTCATCTGGAGTGGACTGAGCCACTTAGAGTCTTGGGAAATGGTGGCACGACCCCTGGAGTTCCTCCCATTTCTCCTGGGGTAAGCGCCTCTTCTTGGGATGTGAGGGGAGCACCAGGAACCCTTTCACAACAAATAGGGAAATGGATTCTCATCTGGAGTTGAGCAGGGCAAAACGGAACTCCTCATGTCACGGCGGGACCCTCGGTGTTCCTCTCGAGTGGGGACGGGTTGCTCGGGGAAAGTCGTGGGTCGCTGCAAGGGTGTGAATGAGCCTTTCGAGGTCCAAAAGGGAAGGGGTGATTTCCCCCAAGACGCCGCCGAGGACAAGGGCCTCACCCCGCCTGCAGAGGAGAAGTTCCTGGTTTTTCTCCAGTTGCAGCGGGGTCTTCTGGAGTTATGACGGGGACACCAGGGACCTGCCCCTGTGGCTTCAGGAGAGGCCAGTCTCCATGCGAGTTGCTAGGCGCCTCTGGGGATTCCTCCCCAGTCATTTCTGGGTTCTCAGTCCTCGTCTGGTGCTGAGGCCGGAGCCTGAGCTTTCCTCGCCCATGCTGACATGGGTCTTGGGGTTCCCCTGGAGCCTCCACAGGGGAGTTAGTCCTTGTCTCACGTCGAGATGTACACAGCCGCTTTCTTCCCAAGCCTAAGCAGCAGTGTCAGGCTCCCCGTCAAGCAGACACAGGGATCTGTGGCTTGCCCTCGAGGTGCCACAGGGCTGTGACACATGCCTGCGTGGTGTGAGTCAATCTTCAGTGTGACAGTCGAGGCAGTTCAGGGCAATCAGGATCAGCTGCATTGATGCACATGCTTTTACAGCCTGAGCCACCAGGGAAGCTCCCAAAAGTTTAAAAGAAATTTCAGGTGTCCAAACAAAGTAAAAAAAAAAAAAAAAGCAGGTTTTTTAAATAGTGTTGAATAAAAATCTCTACACAGAAGCATTCAGATAATTGGTATTGATACTCAGCAGTCCATCAAGTATGTGAAGCTAACTCCTCTCTCCTCAAATGTAGGTCCTGCATTATGACTTCCTTCTTAATAAGGCACTCAGGATGGATGTGGGGTAAATCAAGAATAAAGACAAATGACAAATGTTCGGAAAAATGTACAGAAATTGGAACTCAAACTTTACTTGTGGAGATGTAAAATGGTATGATCTATGTGTGCAAAACCAGCATTTTCTCAAAAACATAAAAATGCAATTATCATATCACTCAGCAGTAGCCACAGGACCTAAAATGGTTAGTTTTTATTCCAATCCCAAAGAAAGGCAATGCCAAAGAATGTTCCAACTACCACACACTTGCACTCATCTCAGACATTAGCAAAGTAATGCTCAAAAATCTCCAAGCCAGGCTTCAACAGTATATGAACCATGAACTTTCAGATGTTCAAGTTGGGTTTAGAAAAGGCAGAAGACCCAAAGATCAAATTGCCAACATCCGTTGGTTCACTGAAAAAGCAAGAGAGAAAAACTTCCAGAAAAGTATCTACTTCTGCTTTTTGGACAATGACAAAGCCTTTGAATGTGCAGAGGACCACACACTGTGGAAAATTCTTAAAGAGATGGGAGTACCAGACCTTCTTACCTGCCTCCTGAGAAATCTGTATGCAGGTCAAGAAGCAACAGTTAGAATTGGACATAGAACAACAGACTGGTTCCAAATCGGGAAAGGAGTACAGCAAGGCTGTATATTGTCA
>SJYG01001432.1:86055-103204 GCA_006410535.1 Litocranius walleri
GGTCAGTTGCGGGGTACTATTTGCTGTGCTGGTGTGTGAGACTTCATGGATACCTCTTGTTTCTTCCACATGACACCAGAGAGGCCTCTCCAGAACACAGAAGACAGCCTGCCCAGGAACAGTGGAAGGTCCTGGTGACCAGGCACGGGACGTGAGAGGGAAGGACCAGACCGAGAGAACCTTTCTGCTCTGAGCTGGGAGTGGACAACAAACGGTGAGTGTGATCCAGGAAAGTGGCCCTGGTGATGGGAGACTTGATAAAACAATCTGAGTACGAGTTGGAAAAGAATTTCCAGACATAGAGTGTCTCAGAAGGAAGTGAGTTTTTATTAAGAACAAAGAGCAGAGATAAAGTGGGCACTGTGATCACAGCAGGCCAACCTGCTTACAGACTAATGAAAGTTGACAGCTTTCGTGGCTTCAAGACAAAGAAAATTCCTGCTGGAAGCTTGATGTTAGGTGATTGGTTGGGACACCATAGGGTGTTTACTGGAGTGGGCATCTTTGCCTGGTAGGGAGTCAGGAAGCTTGTTCATGATGATCAGGGGCTTTAGGCAACAGTTGCAAAGGGACTCAGTCAGATTCACAGGAGACCTTGGTTCTAGCCTCCACTTCTGTGGCCTTGGTGTGAGGCCTCCCAGCTATGGCCCTGGAGAAGGACTCACATCAACAAGACTCACCCTTCAGAGTAAAAGTTCCATTATGTTATCTCTGTAGGAGAGATCCAGTGATCCTAGGTCTGTTTGGAAATTTCTTGGATACTGCAGGGACAGAGTGTGACCCTGGTTATTGAACCTTGTTGGCAGAATTAGCATTTTCTCTGTGTTGGTGCTAAAAGGGTGTGGGCTGGCAGCTGCCTGAGAATCCATTCAAATGATGTTTTCCTACTTATGACATCAATAGGGTTGGTCAAACTTTTTTGATTTCATGTATAAGCAGGCAGCTTGCAACTCCTTGATGCAGGATCATTTCCATTAGCATGTCAACTAATCAAGATAATAACAGAATGGCATTCAGCACTCTTAGACAATTTTCCAAGCCTGTTTCCTCAGGCGCAGATGCAATATAAGCTAGGAATGGGCTCACAAGGCTCAGAAAATGCAGGGAAATATACTGCCTATGACCTTGGAAATTAGGGCCCCTTGCAAACCTGGAGTCCTCAGATCTTTGAATCTAGACAGTTGCTGATAGATAGATGTCTGGAAAACACTCTGTTTCTATGCCTTTCATTCATCTGGGAAGTGGGGTCACCCTGAGGACTATGGATGTGTGATTCCAAGTGCAGATTTAGGACAGAGTGCACTCCCTGGAGACTGTGGTCATGTGATCCAAAATGCATGCTTTAGGAGGGGGTCACCATAGACACTGTGAATATGCTGCTCCAAGTATAGGGTCTAGGAAGTGGGGTTACCCTGCCAATTGTGGACATGTTTCCACAGGGGCAAGATCTGAGAGATGGGGTCATCCCAGATGCTGTGCCTGTATGACCCCAGGTACAGGGTCTGCAGATATGTGTCACCCTAGAGACTATGGAATGTGACCCCAGGTTCAGGATCTGGTTGGTGGGGTAAGCCTGGAGACTCTGTGACTCAAAGTGCAGGTTATGGGGAGGGTCTAACCCAAGAGACTGTGGACATATGACCCCAGATACATGGTCAGTGAGATAAGGTCACCCTGGAGACTGTGAATATGTTACCTCAGGTGCAGGTTCTGGGAGGGGTTTACCCTGGAGACTGTGGTCATGAGAACCCAGAGGCAGGGTCTGTAAGGTTAGATCATCTCAATACTGTGGTCCTGACACCCTAGACCAGGGTCAGTGAAGTTGGGTCACCCTAAAAAATGTGGACGTGTGACCCCAAGTATATAATCTGGAGAAGAATATTACCTGGAGACTGTGGACATGTGGACACCAGGTGCAGGGTTTAGCAGGGGGTGTCTCAATGGAGACTGGACATATGACCCCAGGTGCAGGGTCTGGGAGGGGTGTCAAGCTGGATACTGTGGACCTGTGAACCAAGGTGTAGGGTCTGGATGGAGTCACATATGTGACTTTGGATACGTGAACCAAGGAGCAGGGTCTGGATGGAGTCACATAAAAGACTTTGGATATGTGACCCCAGGTACAGTGTCTTGGAAGGGTGTCACCCTGGAGACTATCCACGTGTGACTCCAGGTTCAGGATGTGTGAGAGGGGTCACCTTTGAGACTGGACGTGTGACCACAGGTACTTGGTGGGGGTGGGGGGGGTGGAATCACACTAGTGAGTGTGGACAAGTGACACCAGGGACAGGGCCTGGGAGGAGGGATCACCCTGGGGGCTCTGGACCTGTGACCCCAAGTGCTGAGTCATGGAGAGGGCTCACCCTGGGAGATATGGAGTTGTGTTCCCAGGTACAAGGTCAGGGAGGGTGTCAGCCTGGAAACTGTAGATATTTGACCCCAGGTACAGGGAGTTACCCTGCCAATTGTGGACATGTTTCCACAGGGGCAAGATCTGAGAGATGGGGTCATCCCAGATGCTGTGCCTATATGACCCCAGGTACAGGGTCTGCAGATATGTGTCACCCTAGATACTATGGAATGTGACCCTAGGTGCAGGATCCGGTTGGTGGGGTAAGCCTGGAGACTGTGATTCAAAGTGCAGGTTATGGGGAGGGTCTAACCCGAGAGATTGTGGACATATAACGCCAGACACAAGGTCAGTGAGATAAGGTCACCCTGGAGACTGTGAATATGTTACCTCAGGTGCAGGTTCTGGGAGGGGTTTACCCTGGAGACTGTGGTCATGAGAACCCAGAGGCAGGGTCTGTAAGGTTAGATCATCTCAATACTGTGGTCCTGACACCCTAGACCAGGGTCAGTGAAGTTGGGTCACCCTAAAAAATGTGGACGTGTGACCCCAAGTATATAATCTGGAGAAGAATATTCCCTGGAGACTGTGGACATGTGGACACCAGGTGCAGGGTTTAGCAGGGGGTGTCTCAATGGAGACTGGACATATGACCCCAGGTGCAGGGTCTGGGAGGGGTGTCAAGCTGGATACTGTGGACCTGTGAACCAAGGTGTAGGGTCTGGATGGAGTCACATATGTGACTTTGGATACGTGAACCAAGGAGCAGGGTCTGGATGGAGTCACATAAAAGACTTTGGATATGTGACCCCAGGTACAGTGTCTTGGAAGGGTGTCACCCTGGAGACTATCCACGTGTGACTCCAGGTTCAGGATGTGTGAGAGGGGTCACCTTTGAGACTGGACGTGTGACCACAGGTACTTGGTGGGGGTGGGGGGGGTGGAATCACACTAGTGAGTGTGGACAAGTGACACCAGGGACAGGGCCTGGGAGGAGGGATCACCCTGGGGGCTCTGGACCTGTGACCCCAAGTGCTGAGTCATGGAGAGGGCTCACCCTGGGAGATATGGAGTTGTGTTCCCAGGTACAAGGTCAGGGAGGGTGTCAGCCTGGAAACTGTAGATATTTGACCCCAGGTACAGGGTCTGGGAGGGCGGTCACACTGGAGATTGTGCATGGATGACACCAGGTTCAGGATCTGGGTGGGGATGTCATCCTGGATATTTTGTAACTGTGACCTCAGGTACCGTTGTATGTACAGGATATGAAGGGTGTCCTCTGGAGATGGCAGATATTTGACCCAAGGTACAGGGTCTGGGTGGGGGTTCACATGTGAGACTGTGGACATGTGATCCAAGTACAAGGTCTGGGGAATGACAGCACCCAGGAGACTATGGACATGTATCACCAGATACTGGGTCTGGGAGAATGCACACGGTAGAGACTAGATATGTAACCCCAAATACAGTATCTGGGAGAGGTCACCCAGGAGACTGAAGACATTTGATCTCAGATAGAGGATCTGGGATGGTGTTACCCTGGAAACTGTAGACATGTAACATGAGCGTATCGTCTGGGAGGGGAGCTCACAATGGAAACTGTGGCCGTGTCATCCCAAGTGCTAGGACTAATGTGGTAGTATCACCCTGAAGTCTGTCGACTGTATCCACAGGTATGAGTTGGGAGGGGAGTGTCACCCTGGAGACTGGAAACGTGACCAGAGGTTCAAACTCTGGGAGTGGTGATCACCATGGAGACAATGTACATGTGACCAGAGGTAAAAAGTTCTGGTGAGGTGGGATCACCATGGAGAATGTGGATGTGTGACCCCAGGTGTAGGGTCTGGCAGAGGCGGTTACCCTGGAAACTGGAAATGTGACCCCAAGTACAGGGTCTGGTTGAGGTGTCACCAAGGAGACTGGACATTTGACCCCAGGTGCTTGTATTTCAAAGGGGTGACCATTTAGCCTGAGGATTTGTGACCCCAGGTGAAAGGTCTGGGAGTAAGGCTCACCCTGGACTGCGGTTATTTAACACCATATGCACAGTCTGGAGAGAGGCCTCTCTGTGGAGACTGTGGACATGAGACCCCAGGTGCAGGTTCTGTGAGTTGATTTCTCCCTGGAGAAAGTGGACAAGTGACCCAAAATGCAGTGTCTGGGGTAGAGGCTGATGCTGGAGGCTGCGGATGTGTAAAGCCAGGTAAAGTGTCTGGGAGGTGGGGTCACTGTGGAGACTGTGGGCATGTGAACCTCAGTGCAGGGTCTGGGAGAGTGTTCACCCTAGAAACTATGGACATGTGACCCTATGAATAGGGCAACAAGGTCTGGGGAATGACAGCACCCAGGAGACTATGGACATGTATCACCAGATACTGGGTCTGGGAGAATGCACACGGTAGAGACTAGATATGTAACCCCAAATACAGTATCTGGGAGAGGTCACCCAGGAGACTGAAGACATTTGATCTCAGATAGAGGATCTGGGATGGTGTTACCCTGGAAACTGTAGACATGTAACATGAGCATATCGTCTGGGAGGGGAGCTCACAATGGAAACTGTGGCCGTGTCATCCCAAGTGCTAGGACTAATGTGGTAGTATCACCCTGAAGTCTGTCGACTGTATCCACAGGTATGAGTTGGGAGGGGAGTGTCACCCTGGAGACTGGAAACGTGACCAGAGGTTCAAACTCTGGGAGTGGTGATCACCATGGAGACAATGTACATGTGACCAGAGGTAAAAAGTTCTGGTGAGGTGGGATCACCATGGAGAATGTGGATGTGTGACCCCAGGTGTAGGGTCTGGCAGAGGCGGTTACCCTGGAAACTGGAAATGTGACCCCAAGTACAGGGTCTGGTTGAGGTGTCACCAAGGAGACTGGACATTTGACCCCAGGTGCTTGTATTTCAAAGGGGTGACCATTTAGCCTGAGGATTTGTGACCCCAGGTGAAAGGTCTGGGAGTAAGGCTCACCCTGGACTGCGGTTATTTAACACCATATGCACAGTCTGGAGAGAGGCCTCTCTGTGGAGACTGTGGACATGAGACCCCAGGTGCAGGTTCTGTGAGTTGATTTCTCCCTGGAGAAAGTGGACAAGTGACCCAAAATGCAGTGTCTGGGGTAGAGGCTGATGCTGGAGGCTGCGGATGTGTAAAGCCAGGTAAAGTGTCTGGGAGGTGGGGTCACTGTGGAGACTGTGGGCATGTGAACCTCAGTGCAGGGTCTGGGAGAGTGTTCACCCTAGAAACTATGGACATGTGACCCTATGAATAGGGCCTATGAAGGGGTTCATCAGGGAAACTGTGGCCATGTGAAACCAGGTAAAGGATCTGATGCAGGGTGTGAACATGGAGACTATGGTCATATAACCCCTGATGTAGGGGAGAAAGAGGTCACCCTGGAAACTGTGGGTGTGTGATCCCAGGTGCATGATCTGAGAGGAATTCATCATGGAGACTATGAACCTGAAATTCCAGGTATAGTGTCTGGGAGGTGGGGTTACCATGCAGACTGTGCAAACACTGTGCAAGTGTTTCTGGTTACTGGGTCTGGGTAGTGGGATCACCCTGAGGACTATGAATGTGTAACCCAAAATACATGGTCTGGGAAGGGTGCTCTCCCTGCATTCTATGGATGTGTGATTCCAGATGCAGGATCTGGGACGTGGGGTCACTCTGGGGATTGTGGACATGTTACATCAGGTGAATGGTCTGGGAGGGGGTTACCCTGGAGACTCTGAACATGTTACCCTAAGTGCAGAGACTGGGAGGTGGTGTCACAGGACACTGTGGTCATGAGACCTCAGGTACACAGTCTGGATGTTGGCTTAAACTAGAGATTGTGGACATGTGATCCCATGTATGTGGTCTGGGAGGGATTCATCCTGCATACTACAGAAATTTGACCCCAGGTACATGATCAGGAGGGGGTTACCCTGGAGACTGTTTATGTGTGACCCCACATGCAGTTTCTGGGAGGTGGAGTCACACTTCAGACTGTAGACATGTGACCCTGGTCCAGGGTGTTGGAGGGGAGTCACCCTGGATCTGGTGGACATGGGACCTTAGGTGCAGGGCCTGGGAAGAGATGTCACACTGGGCACTGTGGTCATGTGACGCCAGGTGTAGTCTAGAGGTGGTCTCATCCTGGAGACTGTTTATGTGTGACACCAGGTGCAGGGTCTGGGAGGTGGGTCTAGACATGTGACCCTTTAGACTCTAGACATGTGACCCCAGGTACAGGGTCTGGAAGTGGGGTTACCCTGGGGCCAGTGGACATGTGATCCAAGGTCCCAGGTCTGGGGAGAGGTTGCTCCAAGGAGACTGTGGATATGTGACCACACATGCAGGCTCTGGGAGGGTGTCACTAAGGTGAACGTGAACTTGTGAACCTGGTAAGGTGTAGTCACCCTGGAGACTGTGGACATGTGAACCCAAGTGTGGGGTGTAAGCGGTGTCAAAAAGAATTTTGACATATGACCCCAGGTGCAGGTATTTCAAAGCAGTGAACATGGAGCCTGTGTATGTGTGAACCCAGGGTCTGGGAGGTGAGGTCACCCTTGAGACTGGACATACGACCCCAGGTACAGGGTCTTGAGGTGAGTTCACTTTGGAAACTGTGGATATATGACCCCAGGCTCAGGGGTGGAGGACATTCACCCTGTAGAATGTGGACATGTGATCCCATGTACAGGGTCTACAAAGGCGTTCACCAGGGAGACTGGCCATGTGACACCTGGTATAGTATCTGAAGAGGGATGTCAGCATGGAGACAGTGAACATGTACACCAGGTGCTTGGATGTGGGCTGTGGTCACCCTCAAGACTACATGTGTGACCCAGTGTCAGTGTCCGGGATGTTTGTCACCCTAGAGATGGTGTACCTTTGAATTCAGGTACAGGTTCTGGGAGGTGCTTTCACCCTGGGGACTGTGGACATGTGACAGCAGGTACAGGGTCTGAGTGATGGTGTCACCCTATGGACTATGGACATGTGATCCCACGTGTAGAGTCTGGAAGAAGGGCCTCTCTAGAGACTTATGGATGTCTTACCCTTGATGCAGGGTCAGGGAGGAGGTCACCATGAACACTGTGGATGTCTGACCCCAGGTATTGGGACTTGGAGACAGGGTCACCCTGGAGACTGTGGACATGTGACACCAAGTACAGCGTCTGGGAAGTGAGGTCAGCATGGGTAATGTGGACGTTTGACCCAAATTGTAGGGTCTAGGGGGAGGGCTAACCCTGAAGGCTTGATATGTGATTCCAGGTGCATAGTCTGGGAGGGTGTCACCTTGGAGATTGTGGATGTGTGACTCCACATATAGGGTATAGGAAGTGGGGTCACATTTTAGACCGTAGACATGTGACCCTGGTCCAGAGTCACTCTGGAGATTGTGAACATAGGATCCCAGGTACGTTGTTTGAGAACTGGGTCACTGTGGAGACGGTGAACATATGACCCCAGGTGCAGGGTCTTGGAAGGGGGTCACCCTGGAGACTGGATGTGTGACCCCAGGTACAGTTTCCAGGAGAGTGTCACCCTAGACTATGGACATGTGAACCCAAGTGCAGGATTTGGGAGAGGGGTCACCTTGTTGACTAGGCATATGTCACCAGGTGCAGATTATGGGCAGGAGGGATGCCTTGGATATTGTCAAAGTGTGACCCCAGGCACAGGGTCTGAGCATACCCTCATAGCTCAAAAGCTCCCCCCATAGCTCAGTCGGTAAAGAGTCAACCTGCAATGCAGGGGACCCAGGTTTGATTCCTGGGCTGAGAAGATTTCCTGGAGAAGGAAATGGCAACCTACTCCAGTATTCTTGCCTGGAGAATCCCATGGATAGAGGAACCTCACTGACTACAGTCCGTGGGGTCACAAGAGTTGGACACGACTTAGTGACTAAACCACCACCATTAAAGATTGTTAAGGGGTGAGAGTTTGGCAAATAGAAAATAAATAGACAGGGTCTGGGGGAAGGGGTCACCTTGGAGACTGTGTACATGTGACCCCAGGTACAGTGTTTGGAAAGGATGTCATCCTGGTGACTGTGGACATGTGAGCACAGGTAAAGGGTGTGGAAGGAGGGTCACCATGATCCCAGGTACAAGGTAAGTGATGTGAGGTCACCGTGGAAACTGTGGACATGTGACTGTAGGTGTAGGGTCTGGGAGGGATTTACCTCAGAGACTGCGGACAAATGACACAATGTGTAAGGTCTGGATATGGGGATTACCCTGGAAACTGGAAATGTGACTCCAGGTACACAGTCTGGTAGGTGAGGTAATCATGGAGACTGTGAATCTGTGACAAAATGTATATGGCCTGAGAGTGGTTACCACTGAGACTATGTACAGGTGACCACAGATGTATGTTTGTGAGGGAGTGTAAGAGTGTGTGAGGGTGTGAGAGGGATTGTAAGAGTGTGTAAGAGAGTGTAAGAGTGTACAAGGATGTGCAGGGCAGTATAAGAGTGAAAGTAAAAGTGTGTCACAGTGTATGATGGAGTGAAAGAGTGTGTGACGGCGTGCGAGGGAGATTCAGAGCAAGTGAGGGAATGTAACAGTGTGCAATGATGTGTGAGGATGTGTAAGAGTGTTCAGGGGTGTGTGGGGGAGTGTAAGAGTGTGTGAGGATTGCAGTGGAATGTAAAACTATGCAAGGGTGTGAAGGAGAGCATAGGAGCATGAGAGGGAGTGTAAGAGTTTGCAAGGGTGTGTGAAGGAATATAAGTTTGTCAGGTTGTGTCACACAGTGCAAGAGAATCAAGAGTGTGTAAGAGTGTGTGAGGATGTTTGATGAAGTGTAAGGGTAAGGGAGGGTGTGAAAAGGAGTGTAAATCCTTGCAAGGAAATTTGAGTGCATTTAAGGTTGTTCAAGGGAGTATAATAGCATGATAGGGAGTGTAAGAGTGCAAGGTTCTGGGAAAGTGTGTAAGAGCATATGAGGGACTAAGACTGTATGAGAGTGTGTGAGTGTGATAGTATACAAGAGAGTGTAAGAGTGTGTGATAGTGTGCAAGGGATTATAACAGCATGCAAGGTGGTGTAAGAGTGTGCAAGGGTGTGTTATGGAATGTAAGGGTGTGTGAGGTTAGGTGAGGAAATCTCAGAGCATGCAAAGAAGTATAAGAGTGTGCAAAGATGAGTGAAAGAGTTTAAGAGCCGGTGGGTGTGCAAAGGAATGTAGGAGGGTGCGAGACAGTGTAGTAGCATGTGAGAGTGTAAGAGTGTGGAATGGTGTGCAAGGGACTGGAAAAGCATGTGAAGGAGTTTAAGAGTGTGTGAGGGTCTGCAAGGGAGTACAAGAGTGTGTGAGGATCTGTGAGAGAGTGTAAGAGTGTGCTAGGGTGTGAGATGGAATGTAAGAGTGTGAGAGAATGTTCCAGGGAGTTTAAGAGAGATCTCAGGTGAAGAGTATTTTTGGAGTCACTTGGAACTAGTGGTCGTTTCAGGGATTATAAGAACATGGGAGGAAGTATAAGAATGTGTGAAGGTGTGCAAGGACTGTAAGAGAGTGAGCAAGGCAGTGTAAGTATGTGAGGTGTGCAATGAAATATGAGTGTGTGAGGGCATTCAATGGAGTGTAAGAGTGTGCAAGGGTGTGAGAAGAAGTGTAAGAATGAGTGACAGTGTGTGAGGGAGTGTAAGGGTGAGCAAGGAGGTATAAGACTGCAAAAGTGTGGGAGGGGAATAACAGTGTGTGAGGGAGTGCAATATTGTGCAAGGATGTGTGAGAGCATGTGAGGATGTGGGAGAATATGTGATGGTGTTCAAGGGCTGCCGAGGTGCTTTGAAGATGTGTGAGGATGTGTGAGAGCATAGAAGGATGTACAAGAGTGCACAAGTTTGGGTAAGAGTGTGAGGACGTGTGAGAGCATGTGAGGACATGGAAGGGCATGTGTGGCCACGTGAGTGCATGCAAGGGCAATGAGGGCATGCAAAGGCATCTGAGAGCATGCACAGATGTGTGAGAGTGTACGAGAATGTGTAAGGGCATGCAATAGCATGAGAGGGAGTGCAAGGACATGCGAGAGTATAAGGGGATGTATGAGGCCTTGAGAGGGTGTATGAAAGCAGGTAAGGGTGTGAGAGATGTGTGAGGACATGTGAGAGTGTACAAAGACATCCAAGGACATGGGAGGACGTGCAAAGACATAGAGAAAGTGTGCAATCATGTGAGGGCATGTGAAAGCATGTGAGGGTTTCTGAGGGCATGTGAGAGCATGTGAATATGTGTGAGATTGTGCTAGAGTGTGCAAGGGCATGTGAGACAATGCAATGGTGTGCAAGAGCAGGTGAGGGCCTGCGAGGGCATGTTAGGGAGTGAGAGGACGTGTGAGGTCATGTGAGAGTGTGTGAGGATGTGCAAGGGCGTGCGAGGGTGTGTAAGGGCATGTGTGGGCCTGTGAGAGTTTGGGAGGGCATGTGAGACAGTGTAAGCGGATGTGAGAGTATGTGAGTATATGCAAGAGGATGTGAGGGCATGCAAGAGCATGTGAGGGTGTGCAAGGAATTGCAAGAGTGTGTGAGGACATTCGAGGGAGTGCAAGGCTATGTGAGAGTGCATGAGGGCATGCAAGTATGTGTGAGAGGATGCAAGGACATGCAAGGGTGAGGCAAGGATATGTGAGGCCATGTGAGGACGTGCACAGGTGTCTGAGGCTGTGTGAGAGCATGCAAGTGCGTGTGAAAAAATGTACAAGGAAGTTTGAGGCCATATGAGAGTATGTGAGGATATGTGAACATGTGCAAGAGGGTGTAAGGATGTGCAAAAGGATGCAAGGATATGCAAGGGAGTGCTAAAGGGTGCTAGTGCATGTGCAGGCATGGCAGGGTGTGCAATGACACACAAGAGCATGTGAGGTCATGTGAGGGTGTGCAAGGGTGTGTGAGGGAACGTGAGAGCACATGAGAGCGTGCAAGTGCATGCAAGTGGTTGCAAGGACATGTGAGGAGAAGTAAGGGCATGCTAGCGTATTCAAGTGCATGTGAGGGCATGGCAGGGAAAGCAAGGGTGCATGAGGTCATGTGAGGGTGTGAGTGTGCAAGGATGTTTAATAAGAGTGTGTGAGGGCATGTGAGCACTTGAGAGGGCATGCGAGGATGTGCAAGAGCATAAGGCAGGTAATGTGTGAGGGCTTGTGAAGCCATTTGAGGTCATGCGAGTGCATTCCAGGATGTGTGAGAATATGTGAGCATGGGTGAGAGTGTAGTAGTGCCTGAAAGGGTGTGTGAGGGCGTGTGTGGTCAAGTGAAGGCTTGGGAGTACGTTTGTGGATGTGCAGGAGTGCGTGAGTGTGTGTAAGAGCATTTGAGGGCAAATGAGGGCGTGTGAGGACATGTGAGTCCATGCGTGGGCATGCTCAGTTCAGTTCAGTTCAGTCACTCAGTCATGTCTGACTCTTTGCAACTGAATGAAAGGCAGCATAGGGTGAGAGTGTAGTAGTGCCTGAAAGGGTGTGTGAGGGCGTGTGTGGTCAAGTGAAGGCTTGGGAGTACGTTTGTGGATGTGCAGGAGTGCGTGAGTGTGTGTAAGAGCATTTGAGGGCAAATGAGGGCGTGTGAGGACATGTGAGTCCATGCGTGGGCATGCTCAGTTCAGTTCAGTTCAGTCACTCAGTCATGTCTGACTCTTTGCAACTGAATGAAAGGCAGCATGCCAGGCTTCCCTGTCCATCACCAACTCCCGGAGTCCACCCAAACACATGTCCATTGAGTTGGTGATGCCATCCAGTCATCTCATCCTCTGTCGTCCCCTTCTTCTCCTGTGCTCAATCTTTCCCAACTTCAGGGTCTTTTCAAATGAGTCAGCTCTTCGTATCAGGTGGCCAAAGTATTGTAGTTTCAATTTCAACATCCCTATAATACCTATGATATGTTTAATAGAAAAAGATTGTAAAAATTCTTTAAAGTGTCTAGAGAAGATGGAGGAGGAATAGGACAGGGAGACCACTTTCTCCCTTATGAATTCATCAAAAGAACATTTCAACGCTGAGTAAATTCCACAAAACAACTTCTGAATGCAGACAGAGGACATCAGGCACCCAGAAAAGCAGATCATTGTCTTCAAAAACAGGTAGGAAAAAATATAAAAAGACGAAAAAAGAAACAAAGGAGGGAGGGAGGGAGCTCCATCCCGGGAAGGAACTCCCATCCCAGGAAGGGAATTTTAAAAAGAGAGGTTTCCAAACAACAGAAAACACTCACTGCTGAGTCTGTGGCGAGACTTGAAAGCACAGAGGGCAATATAGCAGGAAGAAAAAGAAATAATTAAAATCAATTGTTTATGAGCCCAACCGTAACTCCTTCAGCGGAGAAGCAGCGCAGATGCTTGAATCCGCCACTAGCAAGTGGGGGCTGGGCAGTGAGGTGCAGGAGGCACAGGCTGCAGTAATTTTTAAGAAGTGGGCTGGCCCCCATACGTAACCAGAGTGAACTAACTCAGGCTAGCAAACCAGACTGTGGGATAGCTACCACATGAAAAGCTCGAACATAAGACACCACCAGGACCACGCACAGAACAAAGGACAAAACAGAAATAGCTGGCTGTAGACCATCCTCCTCTGGTGAGAGGCAGCCAGAGCCATAAGGACTTGAAGGGGGCAATCACAGCCCAAGAGAGACATTACCTGCTAAAATGCAAGCAGGCTTCTTTGCTAACTAAGACTTCTGGGGGTTCTGGATAGTCATCACCTGCCTGAGAAGGAACACCAGTGGTACTCCCAGAAAACTGAGCAGCAGAGACAGGAAAGGCAATAAGTTGCAGCGACCCTGCTCACCAAATATCTGAGCTACTCAGACCTGGGAGTCCCAGTGGAATCTGTGCCTCTGAGGGCTACCTTAGCACTGAGCCTTAGCGGCTTAGACCAAGGAGGTGCATGCAGCCTAGGGCCGGCCTCAGATAGTTCCTGGCAGAGCAACACAGAGCCTGAGCAGTATGTGCCACTAGCAGGGGCAGGCCCAGCTGGGCTGAGACACTGCAAACACGCCAATGTTATTTCCTTGCAGTGTCCCTCCCTCCCCACAGTGCGACTGAACAAGTGAGCCTAAAAAAATGTCCATCACCGCCCCACCTGTGTCAGAGTGGAAATCGGACACTGAAGAGACCACCAAACAGAAGTTAAACAGAGGGAACTACCTTGGAAGTGACCCCACACTGCCCACAACACCAGAGAAAGGGCCAGATATATCTTTACTATTTTTATGACCATTCCTATTATTTTTGTTGTTGTTGATGTTGTTGTGGGATTGTTTTTTCTTCTTTCCTTTGTCTTCTTTTTTTTTCAACTTTTTTAAATTTTTAAGTCCTCTATTTTTCCTTTAATTTTTTTTTTTTAGATGTGAAAGGTCACTTTTTAATGTTTGTCTCAGAGGGCTCACAGAAATATGATTTAATTTCACTCTTCCCATGTTTACTGATAGTGTTCATTTTTTAAATTTAATTTTATTTTTACTTTATTCTACGTTACAATATTGTATTTATTTTGCCATACATTGACATGAGTCAGCCACAGTTGTACACAATCTCCCAATGCCAAAGCCCCCTCCCACCTCCTACCACATATCATCTCTCTGGATCATCCTGTGCACCAGCCCCAAGCATCCTGTATCCTGTATTGAACATAGACTGGTACTTCATTTCTTACATGATAGTATACATGTTTCAATGCCATTCTCCCAAATCATCCCACTCTCTCCCTCTCCCTCTCCCTCAGAGGCTAATGTCCGTTTTATACATCTGTGTCTCTTTTGTTGTCTCACATACAGGGTCATCATTACTATCTTTCTAAATTCCATATATATGTGTCAGTATACTGTATTGGTGTTTTTCTTTCTGGGTTACTTCACTCTGTATAATCAGCTCCAGTTTCATCCATCTCATTAGACATGATTCAAATGTATTCTTTTTAAGGGATGAGTAATACTCCATTATGTATATGTACCACAGCTTTCTTATCCATTCATCTGCTGATGGACATCTAGGTTGTTTCCATCTCCTGGCTATTATAAACTCTGCTGCAATGAACATTGGGGTACATGTGTCTCTTTCAATTCTGGTTTCCTTGGTGTGTATGCCCAGCAGTGGAATTGCTGGGTCATAAGGCAGTTCTATTTTCAATGGTGGAAGAATAGGACGGGGAGACCACTTTCTCCCTCACTACTTCATCAAAAGAACATTTCAATGCTGAGTAAATTCCACAAAACAACTTCTGAATGCTGCCAGAGGACATCAGGCATCCAGCAAAGCAGATCATTGGCTTCAAAAACAGGTAGGGATAAATATGAAAGATGAAAAAAGAGACAAAGGAGGTAGGGAGGGAGCTCCGTCCTGGGAAGGGAATCCCGTCCCAGGAAGAGACTCTTAAAAAGAGAGGTTTCCAAACACCAGGAAACATTCTAGCAACCAAGTCTGTGGCTAGCCTTGAAAGCACAGAGGGCAACATAACAGGAAGGAAAAAAAACTGAAAACTAACAGATTACAAGCCCAACAGTAAATCCCTCAGCAAATGAGCAGCGCAGACGCCTGCATCCAACTCTAGCAAGTGGGGGTTGGGCAGGGAGGAGCGGGAGGTGTAAGCGGCAGTGCTTTCTAAGAATCGGGCCGTGGGAGACGTGGGCTGCAGTGCTTTTTTCGAGAATCGGGTCATAACACCCCGCGCGTGGCCAGAATGAACTAACTTGGGCTAGCAAACCAGACTGTGAGATAGCTACCACGCAAAATGCTTGAACATAAGACACTGCCAGGACCGTGCACAAAACAAAGGATGGATCGGAAATAGCTGGCTGCAGACCATCCCCCTCCAGTGACAGGCAGCCAAAGCCTTAAGGGCTGGAAGGGGGCAATTGCAGCTCAAGAGAGATATTACCTACCAAATTGCAAGCAGGTTTCTTTGCTAACTAAGACTTCTGGGACCTCTGGACAGTCATCATCTGCCTGAGAAGGAGCCCCAGTGATACTCCCAGAAAATTGAGCAGCATGGAAAGGCCAGAAATCGCAGCAATTGAACTCGCCAAACTCCCTAGTTACTCAGACCTGGGAAGGGCACAAAACGCAGGCCCAACTAAATCTGCACCTCGGAGGGCTTCTTGAGCGCTGTGCCTGAGTGGCTTAGACCGGGGAGGTGCATGAAGCCTAGGGCAGGCCTCAGACGGTTATCCGGCAAAGCAACGTAGAACCTGAGCGGTGTGCGTGGCAAGCAGGGGCAAGCCCAGCCTAGAGTCCATCACCGCCCTCCCTGTGTCAAGACGGAAATCAGACATGGAAGAGACCAGCAAACAGAGGGAGTTAAACAGAGGAAACTGCCTTGGTAGCAACCCTACACAGCCCACAACACCAGAGAAAGGGTCAGATATACCTTTACTACTTTTATGGTCAATTTTTTTTTTTTGAGTTGATGTGGAAGTGTGATTTTTTTTCTTCTTTTTAATTTTTTCAAATTTTAAATTTTTTCTTTCCTTTTTCGTCTTCTTTTCTTAAAACTCTCTTAAATTTTTAAGTCCTCTATATCTCTATTTATTATTTTTATAACCTATTGTTACTTTTCAAAAAAAAGACCCTATTTGTAAAGCAAACACTGTATGTAGTCTTTTTGTGGTGGAGGTTGTTGTCTTTTAATAATTCTGGTGGCTTTTTTTTTCTCCTTCTTCTTTTCTTTAATATTTTATTTTTGAAAATCCAATCTCTACTCCATATTTTTAATCTCCTTTAATTTTAATTTTTATAACCTACTATTAATTTTCCAAAAAAAGACCCTATTTTTAAAGCAAATGCCGTATATAGTCTTTTTGTGGTTGTTGTTGTTGTTTAATTCTTGTGGCTTCTTTTTTCTTTTTCTTTTTTTTCTTCTTTCCTTTAATATTGTATTTTTAAAAATCCAATCTACTCTAGATTTTTAATCTTTGCTTTTTGGTATTTGCTGTCAATTTTATACATTTTAAAAACCCAATCTTTAGTACCCAATTTTATCTGAAAGCAAGATTACTGGCTTGACTACTTTCTCCTCCTTTGGACTCTCCTTTTTCACTACTAGGTGGCCTCTGCCTCTTCCCTCCCCCTTCTCTTCTCTACCTAACTGTGAAGCTCTGTGTATTCCAGATGTTGGAGAACACTTAGGGAATTGGTTACTGGCTGGATCTGTCTCTCCCCTTTTCATTTTCCTCTTATATCCTCCTGGCCACCTCTGTCTACTCCCTCCCTCTCCTCTTCCCTGTATAACTCCTTGAACACCTCTAAGCAGTCCAGACTGTGGAGTGCACATAAGGAAGTGATTACTGGCTAGCTTGCTCTCTCCTCTTTTGATCCTACCTCACCTCATTCCAGTCACCTCTAACTACCCCCTCCCTCTTCTCTTCTCCATGTAACTCAGTGAATCTCTCTGGGTGTCCCTCAATGTGGAAAAACTTTTCATCTTTAACCTAGATGTTTTATCATCAGAGCTGTACAGATGAAGAAGTCGTGAGGCTACTATAAAAAGAAAACTGAAAACCAGAAGCAGGAGGCTTAAGTCAAAATCCTGAGAACATCAGAGAAACCCTGAATCCAGGGAACATTAATCAATAAAAGCTAATCAAACGTCTCCATACCTACACTGAAACCAAGCACCACCCAAGGGCCAACAAGTTCCAGAGCAAGACATACCATGCAAATTCTCCAGCAACAGTGGAACACAGCCCTGAGCTTCAATATACAGGCAGCTCAAAGTTACTCCAAAACCATTGACATTTCATAACCCATTACTGGTCACTTCATTGCACTCCAGAGAGAAGAAATCCAGCTCCACCCACCAGAACACCGA
>SJYG01001432.1:117069-127171 GCA_006410535.1 Litocranius walleri
TAACCATTGCCTTTTTCTTATGGAAATGTTTATCTTAAGCTATGCTAATATACTATGTATTTACCCCAAGCTCTGTCTTCAAGTCGGTTCCGCCTTTTGGGCTCAGGACCTACTTGACAAACCAATATGTTATACTCTGATATTGTTCCTCTAATCTATGTAAATGAAACTATTTGTATGGTGAGCTGCCCTTCTTCAAGATTCAAGTTAATCATTTTATGGCCCAAGATAAACCATTTGGAGCCAAGGTTATCCCAAAATACATCTTATGGGTGAGGGGCCTGGTGCCATTCTAAGTTTTGAGACATTCCTTTCTTTCATTAACAGATTGCTGGTGACTATATAACACCTAGCTAAAGACTAGCAGGGGGGTACTCTTTCTGCCCCCTTCTGATGCCTATGTCAGAAGCTTTCTCTATCTCCTTTATACTTTAATAAAACTTTGTTACACAAAAGCTCTGAGCGATCCAGCCTCGTCTCTGACCCTGGATTGAATTCTTCTCCTCCTGGGGCCAAGAATCCCGGCGTCGTGATTCAACAACAACCTTTCAATTCCAATGTGTACTTCTTCAAGCCAGGTGTTTCTCATGATGTACTCTGCATATAAGTTAAATAAGCAGGGTGACAATATACAGCATTGATATACTCCTTTTCCTATTTGGAACCAATCTGTTGTTTCATGTCCAGTTCTAACTGTTGATTCCTGACTTGCATACAGGTTTCTCAAGAGGCAGATCAGCATCTCTTCATAGTTTCCCATGGTTTATTGTGATCCATAGTCAAAGGCTTTGGTATAGTCAACAAAGCAGAAATAGATGTTTTTCTGGAACTCTCTTGCTTTTTTGATGATCAGTTGGATGTTGGCAATTTGATCTCTGCTTCCTGTACCTTTTCTAAAACCAGCTAGAACTTCTAGAAGTTCACAGTTCACGTATTGCTGAAGCCTGGCTTGGAGAATTTTGAATACTACTTTACTAGCATGTGAGATGAGTGCAATTGTGTCATAGTTTGAGCATTCTTTGGCACTGACTTTCTTTGGAATTGGAATGAAAACTGACTTTTTCCAGTCCTGTGGCCACTGCTGAGTTTTCCAAATTTGATGGCATATTGAGTGCAGCACTTTCACAGCATCATCTTTCAGGATTTGAAATAGCTCAACTAGAATTCCATCACCTCCACTAGCTTTGTTTGTAGTGATGCTTTCTAAGGACCACTTGAGTTCACATTCCAGGATGTCTGGCTCTAGATGAGTGATTATACCATCGTGATTATCCAGGTCAAGAAGGTCTTTTTTGAACAGTTTTTCTGCGTATTCTTGCCACCTTTTTTAATATCTTCTGCTTCTGTTCGGTCAGTACCATTTCTGTCCATTATCGAGCCCATCTTTGCATGACATGTTCCCTTGGCATCTCTAATTTTCTTGAAGACGTCTCTAGTCTTTCCCAGTCTGTTATTTTTCTCTATTTCTTTGTATTGATCTCTGAGCAAGGTGTTCTTATCTCTTCTTGCTATTCTTTGGAACTCTGCATTCAGATGCTTATATCTTTCCTTTTCTCCTTTGTTTTTCACTTCTCTTCTTTTCACAGCTATTTTTAAGGCCTCCCCAGTCAGCTATTTTGCTTTTGTGCATTTATTTTCCACGGGCATGGTCTTGATTCCTGTCTCCTGTACAATGTCACAAACCTCAGTCCATAGTTCATCAGGCACTCCATCTATCTATCAGATATAGTCCCTTAAATCTATTTCTCACTTCCATTGTATAATCATAAGAGATTTGATTTAGGTCCTACCAGAATGGTCTAGTGTTTTTCCCTACTTTCTTCAACTTAAGTCTGAATTTGGCAATAAGGATTTTATGATCTGAGCCACAGCTTCTATATCTTTGGCTGCAAAGAATATAATCAACCTGATTTCGGTGTTGACCATCTGGTGATGTCCATTTGTAGAGTCTTATCTTGTGTTGTTGGAAGAGGGTGTTTGCTATGACCAGTGCATTCTCTTGGCAAAATTCTACTAGCCTTTGCCCTGCTTCATTCTGTATTCCAAGGCCAAATTTACCTGTTAGTCCAGGTGTTTCTCAACTTCCTACTTTTGCATTCCAGTGCCCTATAATGAAAAGGACATCTTTTTGGGGTGTTAGTTCTAAAAAGTCATGTAGTCTTCATAGAACTGTTCAATCTCATCTTCTTCAGCATTACTCTTTGGGGCATAGACTTGGATTACTGTGATATTGAATGGTTTGCCTTGGAAACGAACAGAAGTCATTCTGTCTTTTTTGAGATGGCATCCAAGTACAGCATTTTGGACTCTTGTTGGCTATGATGGCTACTCCATTTCTTCTAAGGGATTCCTGCCCACAGCAGTAGATATAATGGTCATCTGAGTTACATTTGCCGATTCCAGTACTTTTTAGTTCTCTGATTCCTAGAATGTTGACGTTAACTCTTCTCATCTCCTGTTTGACCACTTCCAATTTGCCTTGATTCATGGACCTCACATTCCCGGTTCCTGTGCAATATTGCCCTTTACAGCATCAGACCTTGCTTCTATCACTAGTCACATCCACAACTGCATACTACTTTTTCCTTGGCTCCATCACTTCATTCTTTCTGGAGTTTTTTTCTCCACTGATCCCCAGTAGCATATTGAGCACCTACCGACCTGTGGAGTTCCTCTTTCAGTATCCTATCATTTTGCCTTTTCATACTGTTCATGGGATTCTCAAGGCAAGAATATTGAAATGGTTTGCCATTCCCTTCTCCAGTGGACCACATTCTGTCGGACCTCTCCACCATGACCCGCTAGTCTTGGGTGACCCCACAGGGCATGGCTTAGTTTCATTAAGTTAGACAAGGCTGTGGTCCTAGTGTGATTAGATTGACTAGTTTTCTGTGAGTATGATTTCAGTGTGTCTCCCCTCTGATGCCCTCTTGCAACACCTACTGTCTTATTTGGGTTTCTCTTACCTTTGTGGGGTAAGATACCTGATGTGAGGTATCTCTTCATGGCTTCTCCAGCAAAGTGCAGCCACTGCTCCTTACTGTAGTCTAAGGGTATCTCCTCACCGCCACCCCTCCTGACCTTGAACGTGGAGTAGCTCCTCTTGGCCCTCTTGTACCCATGCAAACACCACTCCTTGGACGTGGGGTTGCCCCTCTCAGCCGCCTATAATTTCTCTTTCATGAGGGGCTACTGTTCTGTCCAAATAGGCTCGTCATTCTTCCAAGTTATTTTAATAATTGTATTGTTTGTTAAATGAGCACTGGCCCCTAGGAAAAATGTGGAATGTATATCTGAGTTTGTCATATCTTATATCTTTTTATTAAAAGAATATATCTTACTTTTCCTTAGCAACTCTAAAGTGTCTTGTATGTTAGCATTTTATAGATTGGTGAATATATTTGTTATAGTACATATATATTTATTATATATAAATATATTATACATTATATATTTATTAATAGTTTAAAATCTCTTTCATTTTTCTGTAAGAAAACTTTTTTTAAGAGGAATTTAATGTTCAGTAATTACTGTTTTAAAATCATTTTATTTGAAAATGACCTAGCTATTTAATATACTTTTATTATTTAGTTTAGTACAACTCTAGAAATGTAAATTATCTCAACCCTAAGAAATTATTTTACATTATAATAATAGAATATTCTATTAAAAATATAATTATTTTAATAGAGTTTATCTAAAAGTTTTCATCTTATTTATGTATTTATATATACGTATATATAAAGAGTTACCTTTTTGTTGACAAATTTAGTTTACCTTAAACCTAGGCATAATAAAAGTATTATATAATGTTGATGACTTAAGACATGTCTTAATTATATTAGCAAACAATTATATTTATATTTAAATAAACATATTTAATATTAAATAGTTTTCAGTTCACGTGAATTGAGGTCATTAACTTTATATGATCTAAAAACAAAGCTGGTATATCGACGGCAGCACTGCCAGATGTTGAGAGTTTGAAGGCAAAGATGGAATTCGCCTCTGGTTTTTGTTGAAGGAGAACTGGGTGGTCCCCTGTTTGATGTTTCTTGGAATAGGTTTCTCTTTAATGTCAAATTTAGATTTACAGTCTTTGGCCCAATGTATTCCTCTACAGCAGCAAGGGCAGATTTTTGGAGGCTTTTTATTTTTCTGGGTTTTTTTTGTTTTTGTTTTTTTAGCTTTCTTAGAGCAGTCCTTTTTTAATTGGTTCTTATTTCCACATGTAAAGCATCCTTCATTTCCCTTTCTTAAGGCAGCAACCATTGTTTCAGCTAGCATTTGCATCTTTTGAGTTTCTAACCCTAGATTGTCACAAGTCTTCAAATAATCAATAATAGTCCCTGTCTCATGAATTGGAGCTTTTTGGCATTCCTGATTTGCATTTTCATAAGCAAATAATTTAACTAGTTGCCTTTTGGCTTCTTCTCCAATTACAGTATGGGAAATATCAGTTTGTAATCTAGCTAAAAAATCAGCATATGTTTCATTAAGTCCCTGAACTTTAAATACGTGATGAGGTAAAGTAGGAAAGTGATGGGGCTTACCAGCCATTTTACCCATGTCTTAGTACTTACTGGCCTCAATAGGCCCTGGGGTCACTCCGACCAAATTTGCATACATGTAACAAACTCCAGTTCTGGGAACCACTTGTTGAGATCCCTTAATGGATCAGCACCTGGTGGTCCAGAGTCAACCGATAAGAAAGTAAAGGAGAGAGAAAGAGGCTGACATTCCTTGGTTTATGTAGAAAGCCAATAAAGTCCCTGACTTGGGGCTTGCACTGTTCATTAAAGCCTTGGATGTCCTCTCGATGGGATGAAGGCACAGAAAGCCTTCTTGAGAAGGTCTTAGAAGCCCATGCAGTAAAGTGAACTCAGAGAGCCTCAGCACTCCAGGGGGTCCACCTGAAAAAGTGAGAGAGGGAGAGGGGGAGGGAGAGAGAGAGGGGGAGAGAGAGAGAGAGAAAGAAAGACATGGGAAGCAAAGTTCTGATGGAGCAAAGGTGTTTTATTCAACATTATGTAGGTATTTATACTGTCTTACAAGAATAGCTATTGTCAGCAGAGATAAAATCAAAACTTACAAGTTATCAAGGAACATGAGGTCATTAATATGAAAGAGAAGAGAGTTGTAAATAATCACTTTTACCATATGGTTCATAAAAAGGAAGAAGGTACTTCTCATCATATAGAAAAACTAATGAAGGAGTTTCCTGGATTCCTCAGCCCCCAGGGGAGGCTTGCCTCTCCTATTAATTCCTGAATATTCAGGAATTAATAAGGAACAGAGTGTTCCTGACAGATCCAAAAGAGCACACAGGAAGCCTCCTGTTAAATGCTTCCTGACAGCGCTGGGTTTTGCCATACATTGACATGAACCAGCCACAGGTGTACATGTGCGTCCCCCCCCATCCCCCGTCTTGAACACCCTTCCCATCTCCCTTCCCATCTCATCCCTCTGGGTTGACCTAGTGCACTGGCTTTGAGTGCTCTGTTTCATGCCTCAAACATGGACTGGTCATCTATTTTACATATGGTATATACATGTTTCAAAGTTATTCTTCCAAATCATTCCACCCTTGGCTTCTCCCACAGAGTCCCAAAATCTGTTCTTTACCCCTGTATCTCTTTTGCTGTCTTGCATATAGGATCATTGTTTCCATCTTTCTAAACTTCACATATATGCATTGATATATCATATTGGTGTTTTTCTTTCTGACTAACTTCACTCTGTATAATGGGTTCCAGTTTCTTCCAGCTCATTAGAACTGATTCAAATGCATTCTTTTTGTAGCTGAGTAATATTCCATTGTATGTATGTACCACAGCTTTCTTATCCATTCATCTCCAGTGGATATCTAGCTTGCTTCCTCGTCCTAGCTATTGTAAACAGTGCTATAATAAACAATTGGGTACAGATATCTCTTTCAAATTCTGGTTTCCTTGGCATTTATGCCCAACAGTGAAGGAAGATCCCCTGGAGGAGGAAATGGCAACTCACTCCAAAATTCTTCCTGGGAGAATCCCATGGACAGAGGAGCCTGACGGGCTACAGTCCATGGGGTCGCAAAGAGTTGGACGCATCGGAGCACATACTTTCTGGAATAAACATATTTTAAGAGGAAAGAATACAGGGGCAAAAACTTAAGGGAAAGTTACTTGCTAGCACAAAAGGCGAAAGGACAGACATGAAAAGAATGAGAGTTTAGAGCTGGGAAGAAAGGTCCCAGTCCTGTTTCATTTTGCAGGTAGTGGTCAAGGAAATGTGGGGTGGATCCTAGAAGGGGTGAGAGTGTGGAAGCCACTCATGCCTATCCCTGCTTTGTCCCCATAGGTCAAACACGCTTCAGCCATGTCTGTAAGGAAGGATGAAAATCACCAGCAGTCATCAGCCCCACTGGAAGGGAGCCTCCAACAGAAGCTATGTCTACCAGGTAGATTCTAAGACTGGTCTCCAACCCTTGTCTTCATGTCTATGCATTTGTTTTTGGCTGTGCTGAGGCTTTGTTGCTGCATGGGCTCTCTCTAGTTGCGGAGAGTGGGGCCTCCTCTCCAGTTGCGGTGCTTGAGCTTCTCCCTGGGGCGGCTTCTCTCGTTGCCGAGCAGAGGCTCTCGGGCGCATAGGCTTTAGAAGTCGCAGCAGGTGTACTCAGTAGTTGTGGTTCCCTAGCTGCAGAGCACAGGCTCAGGATTTGTGACACCTGGGCTCAGCTGCTCCGCAGCATGTGGGATCTTCCCAGACCAGGGATCGAACCCATGTATTCTGCATAGGCAGGCAGATTCTTTCCCTCTGAGCCACCAGGGTAGCCCCTGACCTTTCTTTTTACTGTTTAATNCCTGGGCTTAGCTGCTCCGCAGCATGTGGGTTCTTTCCAGACCAGGGATCGAAACCATGTATTCTGCATAGGCAGGCAGATTCTTTCCCTCTGAGCCACCAGGGAAGCCCCTGACCTTTCTTTTTACTGTTTCATGTGCCAGCTATGAATGTGACTTGGATGTGTGGCTTATAATATATTTCTGTTGGCAATACTGGTCTAGGGTATGTCTAGGGTTTGTGGTAGATGAAGAATCAAAAGATGAAAGTCCGGTTGAGGAGAGTTTTCCTTGTGGATTCCACAGATGGCCAAAAGAGGCCTCCCCAGCCACACTGCCAGCCTCAGGGAATCCTGTGGGGTTTACTCACCAGCTTTTCTCTTCCTTCCCAGAGCAGCATGAGATGGTACTTCATTATGGCTTCCATTTGTACTTCTCTGATAATGAGTGACGTTGAGCATCTTTTCATGTGTTTGTAAGCTATCTGTATGTCTTCTTTGGAGAAATGTTTGTTTAGTTCTTTGGTCCATTTTTTGATTGAATTGTTTATTTTTCTGGTATTGAGTTGCATGAGCTGCTTGTAACTGGAGATTAATTCTTTGTAAGTTGTTTCATTGCTATTATTTTCTCCCATTATGAAGGCTGCCTTTTCACCTTGCTTACAGTTTTCTTCGTTATGCAAAATCTTGTAAGTTTACTTAGTGCCAGGAGCCAGCACAGGAGATCCCATCCATGACAAGGTCATAAGGAGAGATCTGACGGGGCAAGACAAGTCAGGTCTCAAGAGGTCCTCTGCCTGAGCATCTATACCAAAACTAAAATCTGTCTGTTTACTTTCTGCTATACTATACTCTTCTGACATTACAGAGGGCTATCCCTGACCATCTTTCTCTGGAAAAAGTTAACTTAGAGCTCCAACTGGTCTCCTGCATATGAAAGCAGTGTCTCAGCTCAAATCCCTCTGATGGCTATCTAACTTGCATGACAGTTATAGACTTTTACAACTTGTGATTTTTTATAGCCCCCCAACCACGAGAAGCACAAAGTTTAAAACATCTTAAAGATATAGATCCTTTAGAGCTAAAAATTATATTGGTGATGGGTTTCACTGTTGAGTCAATGACTGCTGTCAGGCCTCCATATTCTTTATCTTTTAGGCACCTGAAGGGTATTAATCAATGCAATTGGGATATAGAAAAAGGAATATAGTAGTTTTTGATGTTAGCAACACTAGACTTTTTGAGTTAATGAATTTTCTCTTTGTAAATCACTGTACTCCTGTTTCTTTGTTATAAATTACTGTGTCTTTGCTATGTAAGAATGTAACTTTATTTAGTGCTTTCTGAGAGTGGCACCAGACTTTGGGAAGAACAACACTATTAAGGCAAATAAGTTTTCTGATTAACATATCTTTATCAGAAAAGGGCCATAAAAAATATTAATTGGCCTTCTGGCCAGAAGATAATGTAAATCACATAAGACTTGTGTATACAGCTAGGTATGCAGAGAGAAAGCCTGGCCTCCATAAGAGGCAAGGCTGCTGATACTGCATAATTTTGTATTATCCATTGATCTNGGCCTTCTGGCCAGAAGATAATGTAAATCACATAAGACTTGTGTATACAGCTAGGTATGCAGAGAGAAAGCCTGGCCTCCATAAGAGGCAAGGCTGCTGATACTGCATAATTTTGTATTATCCATTGATCTCTATGTACAACCAAAAGTATAAAACGCTTTCCTGAACAATAAAGGATAGACCAGTTTCTCAGACTATTTTCTCGAACCAGTTTCTTGGAAATCTGCCCACCCCCTCCATGTTGACTCTCTCTCTCTCTCTCTCTCCCCCTCTCCCTAACTCTTCTTTTCAGGCTGAATTCCCATCTGGAACAAGGTGGCTCACCACGTCAACTTACTTGCCCTGGCTTCTAAGACCCACTCAAGAGGGAGCCCAAGGTGGGGCACCTTCTGCTATTCAAGTGGGCACTGGTGGCCTAATGTAGATGGTGCAAACCTCTTGTCTCAAGGTTTTATTAGCTGTCCATGGAAACCAAGTTATTCAGCATCTTTTCTCCACTAAACTTTCCTACTACTCTATTTCTTCCTAATCTCTCTTATATTTCTAATTAAATAATTCTTTTTTAAGATGCCAACTCCATCTCACCTTCGAATACCCTGGATCCACTGGGGCTGGACTTCGACAATTTAGGTTTTGTTTGTTTATTTTTGCTTTTATTTACATTATTCTGGGAGGTGAGTGATAGAGAATCTTGCTGTGATTCATGGCAAAGAGTGTTTTGCATATGTTTTCCTCTAGGAGTTTTATAGTTTCTGGTCTTACATTTAGATCTTTAATCCATTTTGAGTTAACTTTTGTTTACAGTGTTCTACAGTGTTCTAGTTTCATTCTTTTACAGGTAGTTGACAAATTTTCTCCCACCACTTGTTAAAGAGATTGTATATTGTGTATTTTTGTTTCTTTTGTCAAAGATAAGTTGTCCACCGGTGCTTGGATTCATCTCTGGGCTTTCTATTTTGTTCCATTCATCTATATTTATGTCTTTGTTCCAGTACCGTACTGTCTTGATGAGTGTAGCTTTGTAGTATAGCCTGAAGTCAGTATAGCAGGTCGAGTCCTCCAGTTCCATTCTTCTTTCTCAGGATTGCTTTGGCTATTCGAGGCTTTTTGTGTTTCCATACAAACTGTGAAATTATTTGTTCTAGTTCTGTGAAAAATACCATTGGTAGCTTGAGAGGGATTGCATTGAATCTATAGATTGCTTTGAGTAGTATAATCATTTTCACTAAATTGATTTTTCCAATCCATGAACATAGCATATTTCTCCAAATATTTGTGTCATGGATTTGTGTTATCAGTGTTTTATAGTTTTCTATATATAGGTATTTTGCTTCTTTATGTAAATTTATTCCTAAGTATTTTATTTACATTGCAGTGGCAAATAGGATTATTCCTTAAATTCTCTGTCTGTTTTCTCATTGCTAGTGTATAGAAATGCAGGAGATTTCTGTGTATTAATTTTATATCCTTCAAATTTACCATATTCATTGATTAGCTCTAGTAATTTTATGGAGGTGTGTTTAAGGTTTTCTATATAGAGGATCCGGCGCACTAAATGCAGGCAGCTGCAACTGGCACACTAAGCACAAGTGGTTGCAACCAGTGCAATAAGTATGGCCAAGAGGAGCTACTCCACATCCGAAGTCAGGGGCAGAAGCCACCCCACACTCGAGGCCAGGGGCGGCTGCCGGGAGGAGCATCCCCA
>SJYG01001433.1:76747-86964 GCA_006410535.1 Litocranius walleri
ACGAGTTTGTTTGCTAATATGTACATGATACAATGACCATTAACATCACTGTAATATTAAAAAGAAAATTATAACTGAAAAAAGAGTTCAGAGAGGTGCTGGAAATTTTGTGAGTGTGGTTCCTGCAATCAAGTTCTTTGATCAGTACCAGCACATAGCTGCTAGATGCCACATCTTTTTGGTCTCTGGGGCTCTCTTGGAATTTTCCCAGCAGTCTTCATGAATCTTAGTATTCTGTTTTATGAACATTGCTCTTAATCTCTGACATACCAGAAGAGAGATAAATAATTGACAAATGATTACAATAAACACTATGTAATTTGAAAGTGTGTTTCACTTTTATCTAATGTGAATGTGCTGTGTTTACCCACAGGATGCCCTTGAACCCACTGCAAAGTCAGTGTTATGTCCCATGGTTTAAATTTGTAGAACATTATTAGACCTTCTCACTTTATACCAGTATTGACTTTTACCCTCTTTTCAATTTGTAAGACTCCCACAATTTAGCCATCATAGTTTGATTTCTGCTACCTGCTTATTGTTAGCTGCTTTGGGTGATGACTGGTTCAACTTTTCTTGTTTTGATTCTCAATGCTCTCTTGCATTTAGTGCCTGAATCTTCCTCCTTCCAGCCACTGATCCTGGTAGCTGCTACACAAAGACAAGTGTAAGTCCCCAAAGGAGAGGAAACACCCCGCCCACACACACACATACACACACAAACACACACAATGTAATTACCTCAACTTTTTTCTTTACCTACACAGTTATTTTTCAAACAAAATATTATGCAAATTTTGATTCCTAAAAAAATAGTAAATTCAAAATGGTAATCTCTGTCAGTTTGTGTTCTCCTAGAAGCAGACACTAAGGCAGAACTAGAGGTGCCAGTGATTTATTAGAGGATATAGCTGTGAAGGAACAAGTGGCAATGGAGCAAGAGTAGGAGTAGAGAGACATAGACCATGAATCCTGTGTGACACCACTGAAGGGAAAGTGCAAAGGAAGGAAGATGAGGCAAGAAGGCCCCAGACTATATTTATATTTCAGGGCTTTATATTGCTCACTAAAGGAGTCATATATTGGGCAAGAATGGGCATACTGTAGTTTCCTGGCTGAGGCCAGTCACTGGCTAGAAGCAGTCCTGGGGAGAGCTTGCCCTCAGTGTCAATGTGGTGAATCCCAAAGCTGTGGCATCTGGAGACCATCAGCTAACTTCACTCCTTGTAGCTTCCACATATTTTAAGATTGCACCATTTATTTATTGAATATTTTGGAAGTATATAAAACATGTGGTTCCCACTGATGTACACCCGTGGTAGATTCATGTTAATGTATAGCAAAATCAATACAGTATTGTAAAGTAAAATAAAGTAAAAATTAAAAAAAAAAAACATGTGGTTCTAGGCACTAGGGAAGCATCAGTGAACGAAACAGATGAGGCCTGATATCCTTACTTTCTGGGTGTTTACACTATGGTGAGGTGAATAGATATTAAACAAATGAAAAAATATATTCATTTATGACATGATGATAGGCGATATTAAAAAAAATATGAAACAGGTTAGTAGGAATGAAGATATAGTTTACTATTTTATATGGGATATTGAGGAAAGCCCTTTTGGATAAAGCTGCATGTGAGCAAAAACATATAAAGATCTATGGAATCATTTACAGAAATATCTGAAGAAAGATCATTCTTGGCAGAGGAAACAACAGTTTCTAAGATCCGTGAGACAATAATATGCAGTATAAATTGGAGGAACAGTGGACAGACTTCTGTACCTGGAGCTGAAGAAAAAAATAATGTGAGATAAAGTCAAAGAGGTAGAGGAAGCTGGGGTTGTAGATCACATGGAGTTTTGCAAGTCATAAGGTAAGGATTCTGGATTTTTCCCTGAGTGAGATGAGAAAACATTGAAAGATTCTGTGCAGAACAATGGTCTGATAAGAGTATGATTTTAAAAGTTTGGTATAGAGGAGACTAGGTTGTGAGAAGGTAAGATTAGAAAAAGAATAACAGTTTAGATGGCTATTAAATAATTCAGAAGGCATAAGATACATAAGATAACTTTTTTCTGCTGTGGTAGCATTGGCAGGCAAAAGATTGGATGGGTTTTTTACTTTTAGTTTTTTAAAAGTAAAATCAGCAGAGTTAGTTATTTGGTATGAGTTGTCAGGAAAGGAGAAGAGTCAAGAATGTTTCTCATATTTGGCTTGAGCAACTGGTAGTGTAGAAATTCACATTCTCTGAGATGTGGAAGACTGTAGAAGGAATAGGCTTTAGTCTTCAAAATCAAGAGTTAACATGTAAAGTTAAAATGTTTACTTACTTTCCCACTTTAGTGAATAAGACTACTTTGATATAAAGATACAAAGGAAAGCAGTAAGGCATAAAGACAGTTATTTTAAATGGATGTCTTTAACTTAGCATTTTGGTATGATATCAGTATTATCATCACATCTATTTTTGTATTTTTTAGCTATACATAGTTTAAAAATTCCTGAACCTCACAAATACATAGGTTTGCTTGCATTTCCAGAAATTCAAAGACAGAACTTTTATAGAACTAAATGAACAACAAAAAAAGAGAATTGTAGATGGAATTTTCTTCATCAAAAGATCTTTTCAGCTTCATCATCAGAAAATATGCTAGGAAAGTTTTTATTTAAAGATATTTTATCCATTCAGTGATATTAACAGATACACTGATTGATAGTTTATTGCCAAATTTGTAATATTTAAATTTTCTTGAGGCATTAGAATTGAAGAGTATCATCAGGAAGTAAGTGTCCTTTAATTTTTATACTTTTTACTGTTTGTTTCTATTCCTGATGATGATAGAACAGGAAATGGATTAAAATTTAAAAGGCTCAATTCATGTGTTCAGTCTTTGGTGAATAATGTAGGTCTATGTTTATAGTATCTCAAGTGGGATAGTGACTCTGAGTCACTTCTAAGCATCTGAAATTTTAGCTTTAAGGATGCTCCAGTTTACTAGTTACTAGATCATGATGTCCTTCAATATAGGACCTGTACTTTGTTCCTCTTGTTCCAGTACCTACCCCGGGAACTTGTCTACCCAAAATTTAAAGAATAAATTCTTTTAAAATTACTTATTTTTCTTGTTTATGAACTTGCACTTATTTTTTTTTATTAGCCACTCCTTCATTTCCTGCCAGTTTTGGTAACCTCTCTTAGCTTCTTTATATTGTTTCTTTTCTTAGCAATTTTACACACAGTTTCTTGATCCTTTCACTTTGAAGTTTAGTTAAATGTTGTTATTCTCTTTTTCAGATTGTTAACTAAAATATTAAGATCAGGTAGAATAGCATTTAGTCAGGACTCTCCTGAGTGAGCAGCCTCTAGATTGCAGATAACATGTTTATTTAAGTCACTTTGTTAGTTTTCATTTCAAATTACCTTCAGTGTATTTGGAATAGAGTTTTCATTTTAGACCAAGTTGTTGTTCTAATTATCATGTTAACATATGACTTTAAGCATTTAATTCATATCATAACCTGGTACTTTCTAAGGATTATAATTAAGGACTAAAAATTACCCTGACAGTGTTTGCTGAGTTAGCATTAATATTGGCAAAGTTTAGAGTAAGAAATAGATCCGACTGTATGGGCTAATAATAAAATATATAAAATAGGCAAAACATAAGAAATACATAGACAGATAATTTATAAAGAATGATGAAGACCATTTTACTGTCATCCTTCTCCAGGGGATATTCCCAATCCAGGGATCAAACTCTCATTTCCAGCATTAGCAGGTGGATTTTTACCACTAAGCCACCTGGGAAGTCTCTTTTATGTTACATTTTTGTCATCAATAAATGCTTGCATATTTATTTAGAAAGAAATATAAATTAGGTCACTGGTGTTATATTCTTTGCTCAAAAATGTAATGTAGTGAAATAAAGATATCATACGAGTTTGTAAATAATTTATGAAGATCACATGAAATAAATATAATAAATGCTACAACATAGGAAGAATAATACATAGAGATGAATAACTCACAAATTTATCTGTATTAAGATAATGAAGACTTACTTTTTATTAGACAAGAAGGAAGGAGATTCAGAAGCCAAATTAACTGTCTTAGTAGCTCTTGAAAAAGATATTTATGAAATTTTAAGAAATATAAAAACAAAAACAAAGAAGAACATTGCATGAAGCAATTTCATGTGTAGTGTAGAAACAAACACATCAACCAACCAACCAACTAAAACTCTAATATACTAAATGCATCGAGGTATGTGATGAAATATGATAACATCAAAAAGAGTTATTTCAGTGATGTTTAGAAAATAAAATAAAAGCACTATTTGAAGGGGGAAATGGTTTAATGTTACCAGAGTCCTGAAAGAATAAAAAGGCGAGAAACCTGGGTTTGATTCCTGAGTTGGGAAGATCCCGTGGAGGAAGGCATGGCTACCCACTCCAGTCTTCTTGACTGGAGAATCTCCATGGACAGAGGAGCCTGGCAGGCTACAGTCCATGGGGTTGCAAACTGTCAGACATGACTGAGTGACTAAGCACAGAACTACACAGCTCCTATGTCTTCCCATCTTCTCTGTTACAGAAAATAGAAGATACCAGTAAGAGGACATTGATTTCCAAAATAATCAAGGTATAGAGATTGCTAAAAGCTATCTATATTTTTTTAATGTAAAAAACTATAAATTGGTAAGATTGACATTTATCTAAGATATAAATATACAGTAGATTATTAATTGTCAACATTTAAACATATAGGAAGACATCCCCAGGATGCAAGATATATTCAATAAGAATAATGAAAATGAAAGTAAATATATTTGTTGACTACACAATATTTTCTATATCAAGGGATAGTGACTGGATAAGTAAGACTGATTTCAAAGATTATTGCAATTTTTAAAATTAAGGTATATTAGTTATAAGATAGTAAAATAGGTACATTCATAATTAATTGAAATATATTATTTGTATAAGAAAATAACATTTTAATAATACTGAGAAGAGGATNGATATATTCAATAAGAATAATGAAAATGAAAGTAAATATATTTGTTGACTACACAATATTTTCTATATCAAGGGATAGTGACTGGATAAGTAAGATTGATTTCAAAGATTAATGCAATTTTTAAAATTAAGGTATATTAGTTATAAGATAGTAAAATAGGTACATTCATAATTAATTGAAATACATTATTTGTATAAGAAAATAACATTTTAACAATACTGAGAAGAGGATTTCTCATGTAACATAAAAATACGGGAAAGGTAAAAGTAGCATATAAAGGTTAACATTTTTCCATTTGTAGAAGCACTGCAAATTTAGCTAATAATCCTTAAAGAGTTTCAGTGTACTAGGAGATTTGTTGTTGTATAACAAATTACCTCAAAATTTAGGTCCTTAAAATAATATTTATTATCTCACAATTTCTGTGACTTAGGAATCTGCACATGATTTAGCTTGACATTTCTGCTTCAAGTACTCTCATGAGACTATACTTAAGATATTGGCCAGGGCTCTGGCTTTCAGCTGAACACTTAGATAGGTGTAGAATTGCTCGCAAACTAGCTCAGATAGCTTTTGGAAGGCCTCAGTTTGACCAGAGACATTAACTCATTGTCATATGGTCCTCTTCATAGGATTACTCACAACATGGCAGCTTACTTCCCCCAGAATGAGAAAAAGAGCAGGGATGAAAGCTACAGTCCTTTTGTAACCTAAATTTGGAAGTTATATCTCATCATATTTGCCAATGTGTCACCCAGTCACTCAATGCAATCCATATTGAAGAGGTAGAAGATGCATAAGGGTACGAGGACAAAAATATGAGAAATTTGGAGTCATTGGAGGTGATCTGGGAGGTTGCCTACTGATCTTCATTTGTTCACATCTCCCCCATATGCAAAATGCACCCATTCCCTCTGAAGTTTCACAAAAGACTTATACTTTGTTACATCATCTCAAAATCCAAGATCTTATCATGTAAATTAAGTTCTGGCATGGATGACCCTTTGGGGTGTAGTTCTTTAAATCCAGGTATTGCTGTACAGTCTTTCTCATTTTATAAACCTGTGAAACTAAAGCAATAAGCTGTCTGCTCCACACATCCAACATAAAATTGTGATACTGTCCTGAGATAAGTGCTACAGATGCTCCTGTTAAAATGAGGGGAAGTGGGAGCCATTCGCTGGTCTACAGAAATTCTGAAATCCACCTGTAAAGTGTTAGGCACTCCTTTATGATGTCGATAGCTGATAGCTCTCACCTCCACCCTCTGAACTCTACCTTAAGCAATGAAGGAGCTGGTTAAGCTATATCTGTGAGGTTGTTGGTCTTTACATCAGATGCTGGTGGAGCTGGAAGTTCACAGGGCAGGTTTTCAAGTAAAGAAGGTGGGTGCAAGATGTAGAGAATGAGAATAAATTGGATCTCATAAGCACAAGTTTGAGACAATCAGGACAGACCAAAACTATGTCGGTTGTTGTTTCCTCTGAGCTTGGTAAAGTGAATATCCTGCTGGAGCTGGGGCTCTTTGTCATTGAGATAAACGTGAACACCCGGGTCAGGAGTTGGAGAAGCTAAAGAATTGTAAGAAAATAAATGTTAGTTGTTTGTATCCACCAAGGGCATGGTAATTTGTCATAGCAGGCTCTGAAAGCTAATACAAAAGCCAAGGTCCCTAATAGCACCCTATCAAATTATGCCATATCTCTGTTTGTATTGCTCAGTCTTGCCTTATTTAATATACTTTTCAATGTTATTAATGAGGATAAGAAAGAAGTTTTTGACTGATTAAAGCTTAGTTTCTCTTTAATTTTAGATACTAGGAGCAATCTCAACTGTGATTATCCACCAACACTATCAATTTTTTTATGTACTAGAAATACTAGCAGATGTACTACTAAACTTATATACAAATAACTTGATTCGTGTTGTCTGCTACAGAACTTTAGTCACACATAGATGGTGATATTCTGTCCTTATGTACAAAATTCAACTGAAAAATGCAATATGAAAAAGACATGACCTAATAAAAAGGGTAAAAATGTTCAGTCTTTTTAATGGACTCAAACTAAGTATGAGTTATCATTTTGACTGAATTAAATAATAGTGGTCATGGCAAGGGAATGAGGCTTAGATTTAAGTATGTGGAATGATATTTTCTACCCAGGGCATCTCATGCCCAGTAGTAGGGAGGGACTTTGAGAAATCAAATGAATAATCAGAAAGTCCCATGGTGGCCACCAAATTGGGAAAGGAAAAAGATAACCTTGAGAGATATTTCATCTAGGCCATTCCTGTATCATTTGTGCACCCTAGAGCCAATACATGAATAAATACTGGAAAACTATACATTCTTTTTAGAAACCTCATACTGACTACTCCCTTTGATTAATATAAATTTTACTCATTTAGGATATAATATATTTTTTTTTATTTTCTTTACTGCCATAATATTCCTATCTAGATTCCCTGAGATTGCATGGATAAAATAATGAGAGAGTTGGGAAGCTAATAGCATTATCTTCTTCTGCCTCAAAGCCCCTGATAATTACATAGGTGAGATCCTACTTATTATATTTGGTTCTCCCTAATTTCATCCATTCTTTGGAATTGAGGTTTGGGAGGAAGAGGTGATCAATTCTCTACTTTCCTGTTTTGATTTCTTATACTAAGGAAAACAGATTCTTAGTTGATCAAGTCACATATGCACTTCTTTGATTGTTATATTTTAAGGAGTATATTATCAAATTGAAATACCAAGAGGAAAATAATAGGAATTTTTAGGGACTGAAAAAAATCAGGTTTTATGAGGATTGATGGTTTGTAGGGTATTTGGCTTGCATACTAGAAGGAAAACTAAAGCTGTTCAACTGTATATTATGTATAAGGGCTATCATGTGAAAAGAGATTTATTCTGTGTAACAGTAGGTTTCAAAACTATGTGGCAATAAATAGAGTTTTAAAAGAATCAGAATTCAGTTAAATAGAATACAAACATTTATAATTGTTCAAAAAAATGAAGCATGTTGAGGAGCAGTGACTTTCCTGACACTAGAAGCATTTAAGAAAAATCAGATTGGCATCCAGTCCCATCACTTCATGGCAAATAGATGGGGAAACAGTGGAAACAGTGGCTGACTTTATTTTTCTGGGCTCCAAAATCACTGTAGATGGTGATTGCAGCCATGAAATTAAAAGATGCTTGCTCATTGGAAGGAAAGTTATGACCAACCTAGATAGCATATTCAAAAGCAGAGACATTACTTTGCCAACAAAATTCCATCTAGTCAAGGCTATGGTTTTTCCAGTGGTCATGTATGGATGTGAGAGTTGGGCTATAAAGAAAGCTGAGTGCCAAAGAATTGATGATTTTGAACTGTGGTGTTGGAGAAGACTCTTGAGAGTCCCTTGGATTGCAAGACAATCCAACCAGTCCATTCTAAAGGAGATCAGTCCTGGGTGTTCATTGTGATGACTGATGTTGAAGCTGAAACTCCAATACTCTGGCCACCTGATGTGAAGAGCTGACTCATTTGAAAAGCCTCTGATGCTGGGAAAGATTGAGGGCAGGAGGAGAAGGGGATGACAGAGGATGAGATAGTTGGATGGCTTCACCAACTCAACGGACTTTGGTTTGGGTGGACTTTGGGAGTTGGTGTTGGACAGGGAGGCCTGGCATGCAGCGGTTCATGGGGTTGCAAAGGGTTGGACACACATGACTGAGTGACTGAACTGAACTGAAGATTGTCTTTTACATTTGTTATAAAGCAGGTTAATACACTTTATAAAATATATGAGCTGGTTACATCTAAGGCAGGAATTTTAAACCTATAATATATGCTCTCTAAGAGATCTTCACATTTTCCTTAAACAACCTATGGTTACGCAAAATTTTAAGTGTGGTTCATTGTACATTTTTCTAAAGAGAATGCTTGCAGCATTAATCAGATGCTCAAAAGGGTTTTGACTCTTGAAAGGTTAGAAATCCTTGCTGTAAGTGCCTTGAAATTCTACAGTTCCAACATTCTGTTCAAAGAAACACTGTGCCTTTAAATATGTATCTCTATGGTAATTATTTTTACTTTTGTCTTTTATGTGTTTAGAAAAATTCTAGCTTCTTCCACCCACATTGTTGTCATTTTGTTCATTTTTTTCTTGGCCTCTGACCAGTAAGTGTTTATTTTGGTGTTGATTGGTTTATTTGTGATAGTAAAGTATATGACTTCCACTTATAATACTTTAAGAACATAGTTTGTTTACTTTTGAGGTTACAAAGCATCCATTATATCAGAAATATTAGTTTACATAATATATTCAGTATCCTTGGAGCCTTGAAATTATTAAATAAAAATATTAATAATTGTCAATGTGGGCAAAGTCAGGGGAAATAGAGTTCTAAACTATTAAATACAGCAGAGAGTCTTAAAAATAGCAATTGAAATAGGTTCAAATGAGTTGAAGGATCTTTTTATGAATTTATATATGGAAGAAAGTATGTCTCTGAGGGCAAAATTTTTCCCTAAGTACACAATATCAAGAACTTTATTGCACTTTGTCCTTCTTTATAATTATTACTGGGAATTGAAGGGCTCTGTTTTCTGTTAGCCACTGGGGAAATCAGAGGAAAATGACCTTTAAATAAATAATTATAAACTAGGTTTCATTGCAATCTTCAATCGCTTCTCTCCCTTTGAATACACTTTTAATATTTTTTTTTTACTATTCTGAAGAGTAGATTTTGAATAAATTTTGGCTTTGAAGCATTTTAGAAAGATTTCTATCTAGATTCCTCAAATCGGTTAAAAAGAGGAATATAAACTGATGCAGCAGCTTAAGTACATCTGGAATAACCAAGAAAGAAACACATTAAAGTTAATTAGAACCAAAAAAAAAAAAAGCAGCTTTTATCTCCTACTTATATGGATGAAAAAATGTTTCTAAATTATAATTTTCTTTAGCTAAATTGGCCAAATGCATATCCAGGGAGATACAGTTTTTCAGCCTTAGATTTGTAGACCACTCAGCTAGTTATCTACTTCCATCAAGATAAGC
Source organism: Litocranius walleri (assembly GCA_006410535.1). Taxonomy (NCBI): domain Eukaryota; kingdom Metazoa; phylum Chordata; class Mammalia; order Artiodactyla; family Bovidae; genus Litocranius; species Litocranius walleri. Next base: position 86,820 of record SJYG01001433.1, read on the forward strand.
AGGTACCCTGGGACTTACAGCTAACTGTGGGTTGTTGTTTCTTTCCTCTTTCATCAGAAGTGAGAACATCTGTAATCAGCACAGTAGGATGCTGACCTGAGCCTGTTGGATGGTATCCAGCAAAGATCTCTAGTGGGCTAAGTTT